>RJWM01009487.1:0-67866 GCA_004363535.1 Dasyprocta punctata | reverse complement strand
AGATGGTAGGAGCTCAGAGATTCTCAGGAGAAAAGGAGGCAGAAGGGCAAAGTAGTGTTTATTTATAAAGCCAGATTTTACATACAGCGCCTGCCAAGGATTTAGTGCCGCGCTTCAAGTGAATAAATCCCTCCAGTGTCAGAGACATAAGACATTGTCAAGCTGCCTGTGAGACAATGTGATCATAAAGTCTTAGAACCGAAATACCTCCAGTCACCTTGGTAAGAAAATAATCCTCTCTCAAGTGTTGCTTTGAAGTTTAATGGAGTTGCTCCCCATCCGGTAAATGAAATCTGCTATTGTGCAGGGACACTGGTGCGCTGCTGCAGGGGCAGAGGGAGTTGCTTCTTTCTCTCCATTCTCAGTTCTCCCAGGCCGACCCCAATCTGCTTTTACAGTCCCATTCCCCGTAACTGTCCTGAACAAAGCATATGCCTCAGCCAAACCACTTCCTTGCTCTGCCATGGAGGAGACCTCAAGCTGGGACCTGTCAGGGAGGGCCAGGGAGTGCCGCTTCGCTTGACTGTGAACTTGGATAAACAAGCATAGTGAAGCTAAGATGGAGGACAGGGATGGACCCACGAATCCAGAAAATAAATTCAGCTGGCCAACTGAGCAGGGGGAGAATGCCCACCCTAACTCTGAGGGGCTGACAATACCATGCGGAAGAACAGGATAGAGGAAGCACACTGAGGTCGTAAGAAGAGACTTAGAGGCTGGGATATAGCTAACCTGAACCCAGGGTCCACAGAAATGACAAGATTTACCCCCAGAAAGCAGAGTTTCCTTGAAAATTTGTAGCCAAGTGCAACCTCATTGTGAGGGCCACCTAGACAGCACAAAGTCTCATTAAGGACACAAAGTCTCATTAAGCACCCAGTCCTATGCTTGCTATGTGCCAGCTTCTTGATTGCAGCCATCAAGGGCCATGTGATCCCTTGGACCTGACATTCAGATGTTACCATAGCCAGAGACAGATCCCTCAACGTAGGTCCCTGTGAAGGTGAAGGACTTCAGTGTGACAGAGCTCAGCGACATGTAATAAGACCTATCCACAGTTCATTTTTCACTGCAACATAGAGCAAAGGGAGTGCAGTGAGTTTTGAGATAGATGGTCAGTTTTCTTTCGGTAGGGAGCCAATGGCAATCATTACTGGACTTAACCCATTGGGTCCTAATATGCACTGGATTCTTCCTGAGTCAGTGAAAGGTGATTCCACATTGCTTTCAACTTAAAATATGTGTTGTAGTATAAATGTCCCTTATGAAAAAAGTTTATCTGCAAGTTAACTTTTCCCAAAAGACAATTTCTAGTTTTTAGGGCTTGAGTTATTATTACTTGACTTTTAAGGACAACTATTTTTTAACCCAATTTGCTCATCCAACAGCTGGTTGTGATAGATGTGTCCCAGAGGTACACTGTGACCCCTCTCTGAGATATAAAAGCCTCAGTGGATTGGCATGAATCACATCATAAAAGGCCTGCAGACCGACCAGAAGGCCTACCCTATTTCTGTCCCATTAGTCTGTGTGTGTATGTGTGGTGTGTGTGTGTGTGTGTGTGTGTGTGTGTGTGTGTGTGGTGGGAGGGTTACTGAAGGTTGATAAGCAGGGAATAAACAAGTCAGGAGCCAGAGCTTTGATGACAGAGAAATCAAATCCCAGGAACCAATGGGAATGTCATCTTCTCCATCTCTCTTGATGGTTGGCAGATCATCCCCAAGGTGGAGCAGAGCTGGTAGTAAAATGCTAGTTGTGTCCATAAAGAGAAGATTCTCCAACTCGTAAACTTGGAAGTTCATGAAGATTATCAGACACAGTTTGCAAGAGTATAGCACTTCTTGACAGTGAAAATGGAGTGGATCTTAATTTCAATAAAAGGAAAGCATACCATATAGAATCAAATTCTTCCCTTTATTGTTTTGGCAGTTGATGCTTTCTGAGTTGAATCCAATACAGTTCTTTAGCCTTTGGGAGTGACTTTCACATTTCTAGAAAGTGTTCATCTGTAGCTGGACCAGTGGTGGAGAAACAGAGGAGGTGAATCAAGTACAAAGCTTAGTACTCTTATAGTTTGGAGGCCAGATGACTCTTTTTCTTTTCAAAGATAAATTTGACATTGGGTGGAAAAACTTGCTAAAGTGTTCTTTGAGGCAATTAGCCTTTTTTCCTTAGGATCGTGAAGATGGAACAGAGGTGGCAGAAGCTGTAAGATGATGACAACTTTCTGACAAAACTAGGAAACATGCTGCCTCTCAAATGAAGATGATCTGGTGGAGTAACTTAAAGAGGTAGAAAGGTTCTTGGGTAAACAAGTTGAGTCCCTTAATGAGAAGAGACAAGAAGATTTTGTGGGTATAGCAATGCCATTGCTATACAATGATGACTGTTACCCCTCTTTATCTATTTTTGTTGATGTAACTGAATGCCTGAGACTGGGTAACTTATAAAGAAGGGAAATTTATTTCTTGCAGTTCAGGAGCAAGAAATTCTTAGAACATGACCCCAGCGTGTTGTAAGGACTTTCTCACTACACCAGAACATGGTGGAGGCATGATATGGAGAGAGGGAGCGTTGTCACAGTTCAGGTTTCTGTTTCTCTTCTTATAAAGCCACTGGGGTCACTAGTAGAGCCCCACTCTATTACTTTATCAAATCCTAACTACCTTCCCCACATACCACATCTAAACACCATTAACAAATGACTTTGGACATTAAATATTCAACACATGAAATTTTGGGGTACACATCCAAACCGTAGTATCCGTACTGTGGCTGCTGTCAGTGATAAAACAAACCACTAAGGATCAGGTTAATTAGGGTTTGGCAAAAGTGGGATATAATTTTCTGATTTTTTTCATTCTTTTTTGGGGGGGTTCCTGGATGCTTTGATAGATGATCATCCTGTTTCTGTCACTAAAATACAAAGAAAGAGTTAGAACTAGTGATGGAAGTGCATAAGTGGTGATAGCAGGTTGACTCCAAAATATACCTGAGAGAGAATACTGTATTCAAAAGTCACAAAGCAAAATAGTCAACATTGCTTTCAGTTCCTCAAAGGGTAACATTTTAGTGAAAGAGGAATCATTAGAAATAGGTTCATAAAAATCCTTGTTGGTCATTTTAAAGAATTTAAACAGTGAAGACCACTGAGTTATAAACTTGAGGTCAGAATAACGTAGTTGGCTTTGAAGTTCAGGCAGCTAAGAGTCATGAAGCGAGAGAGAGACACCTGGTTAGAGAGCATGGAATGCTTCAGATGATGACTGTGAATATGTGAATATCTGAGTTAAGTCCTTGGCTGGAAACATGTAGAAGATGGGAAGAATTTTTTCAAGTACATTTGGCCTGACTTGGTGATGCATGAATATGAGCAGTTTGTGGGAAAAGGACACAAAGATGATGCCAAGCTTCTGGTTTGGATGATAGGCCCTTCAATGCAGATAGTGAAATAATCAGTTATGTTTAGAAAGTGTAGCAGATGAGAAGATTTTCAGGAAAGAGGGCTGCCCAGTGTTACATACGCTGAGTAGGACATATTTTGAGGGCAGCAAGAAAAGATCTATCTGATGCTGTCTTAAGAATTCAAGGTCTTGAAGTCATATTTTAGAGACATCAATCTATAGGAATTAAGAACAGAAGTGGTTGTGTTGGCTAAGGGACAGCCTTAAGAATGTAGGGCACATACATGAGGATTAGGTGTTTGAGGCTCTGGAGATTCACCCTTTCACATTTGGAAAACTCATCAAGTTGACAGCCCAGCAGCTCCAAGTCAGTTTAGTAGAACAGGCTGAATCCAGAAGCTGAACCCCAGGACCCTTCTCCCTTTCTCATAATGCCACTTCTTCAGATGGTTGTTCCTACTGTTACACCATTGGTGACATGTTCCCCATCTCTTCTCAACTCTCCTGTGAATGTGTAACATAGCACATTTATACCAGGCTGTAGGATCCTCACCTATAGGGTGTCTGATTATGTTGTGTATAGAAAGACATCTTTGTGGCTGAGCATCTAGCCTTTGTGTACCTTGTCACTTCTCTCTCTTAAACTTTCCACCCATAAGTACCTTTTTTATACTGGCTGTGTGTGTTCCTTTAGCTTGGCATCTATCCTTACCTGATTTAAGGAGAATGGACTTGGGCCAATGAAATGACTCAAAAGCCAAGGTCCTGGCTAGTATACCCAGGAGCCTCTCTGGAAGTTAGCCTGAAAGATTAAGAGCATGAAATTTATTCCAGTTGGGAATCACAGCAGGATTTTATGCAATGGAATTCAAGGGTTTTCAGATTTCTTTTGGAGCTGTGGCATCACATTGCATAATAAAAATCACAGCCAGACCCTTTACAACTACCTCTGACAGGAGATTATCATAGTAAGGAAGTGCTACTGATATGGTTTGGATCTGGAATGACCCAGAGGCCCATGTGTTCAAGCCTTGATACCCTGGGAAGTGCTACTGGAAGCTAGGGGAACTTTGAGAGGTGGAGCCCCAGGGGAGGTCCTCAGGTCATGAAGACTGTGCTCTTGAAGGAGACTTTGGGACCCCAGGTTGTCCCTCTTGCTTGCTTTGGCTTCCTGGTCATGAGGCAAATGGTTTTGCTGTGTCTTTCACTCTAAACATGATGTTCTTCCTCACAGCAACCCAAAGTGACTTGGCCAACTGATTATGGACTGGGTCTTCCACAACTGCAAGCCAAAGTAAATCTTTTCTCTTTATAAGTTGACTATCTCAGTGATTTGTAAAGTGATAGAAATCTGATTAATACAGATCCTGGTATTCAAGGCTCTGAGATCTTCTTCACAAACTCTTTTATGTAAGTTTCTGACCTCTTTGTCTTGGTTAAATCCGTTTTTCTTTACGGCTCTTCCATTTTTACTGTTTTAATATGTTCCTGAGACAAGGTCTGATGTTCTTATTCATTATTTCAAAACTTTGTAAACAATCAGTAACTTAAGACTTGATTAAAGTTCTGTGAATTCTGTTTTGTAATGTCAAATATTGTATGGTAAGTAACTATTGAGTATTTACTCCATGCTGGGAATTGCATTGAGTTTATTACAATAACTTATTCAATGTTAGATTCTGTGATTATTCCCATTTTAAAGGTAGTGAAAGAAGGCAGAGGAAGAAGAAATAACTTTTCCAAGATTGATCAGCTAATTAGTGGAGTCAGGATATGAATGAAAGCAACTTGCCTCTCAGACATACAGCTCCCTATTAATTAAAAATAATATACATCTAGGGAATCTGGAAATCAATGGCTTGTACCTTTGAGTTCATAGAGTCCTCTTTAAGGTCACTGACATGTTGGGAAGGATGGTTTTAATTTTGCTCTCAAACTTGTCACTTGTTTGGGAGTTTAATGCACCTCTCTTGCTTTCTGTATTTGGGAGTCCTGCCTGAGGCATCTGCTCTCATGAATATGTCTGCAACATATTCATCAGTAATTACCTGCTTCCTCCATGAAGGAGCAGATATGAGCTAAGAATTTCCATTGTCAGAACAAACCCAGAATACATACACACAGGAGTCAACTACTTCTTCCATGATTGTGCAGTAGGCTATGTGAGTACTTGAGAATTTCCTGATTTCCTCTAGTAGACTTTGAAACTGTCCTTTCTTTGGACACCTTTTGTAACATTTTCTTGGTTTAATCATTATGCCTATTGCAGTTTCCTCTAGATTGTCTGTCTGCACCTTGTGTGTCTGCAATACTGCAACACATTTACACATAGTGGGCTCACACAAAATGTGTCAAGTGCACTAATTAGTACATAAGAAATTTTAATGTAGTTCAATCCTATTTTCGAGTGTCCAGACGTTGGTCCTCATGTATCCCTCTCAAAACTGCTTCAATTTTCTAGTCTGTTCAACATTTTTAAAAACCAGTCACACAATTTGGTAGTAACTTAATACATCCACATAGATTCTTCTATTAATTAACAGTGATTTAACAACACTCAACTTTATTGTCATTTTATAGTGCTTTTCTAATACCTCATTATTTTTCTCATCTTATTTCTCCACCCTCTAATCTGAAATAATTTTTACTATCTTCCATACAGTACTTCTTATCCTTCATAATCGATATTAATTTCATTCTCAGATCATATTTTGAGATGGAGCTGTTTGCTTAGTTCAAGTTTGATGATCAAGAGGTAGTTTGTAGAATCTATGTTTTCAAAGAAAATTTCTTATTAAGATAATTATCTGCCAGGCTGGCAGGATAATTTCAATCACATTGCTGCAGAACTCAGACACTGATGTGTTTCTTCTTCAAGGTGACTCGGTCATTGTGTGAAAGAGATGACTATGGCTTGGAAAGCCAGCAGAGGGGCTGGAAGGAAAAGAAGTCCAAGGGCAGGTTGTGTTCACCTCATTGCCCTGGATTCCTATACAGTTGGCATGGTTGGGCTTGGCAGTGGGAGCCAGAACCCATCTCTTCATGCTCTCAGAAGCATTTGCCATGCTGTGTGGAGGGAAGGTTTTAGGAAGGAAGCCATCATTGGGAGGAAGCCAACTGGAGAAAGATATGGGAGATTGCTGATAATGAGACACCCAAGGTAACATTTGGAACTGCAGTGATTTGAAAACCTTGCTCTGGATATTGGGGAAAGTCTGGCTCCGTATTCCAAGTACTTTGTGTATTCAAGACACCTCATTCATCATAAAACTTAAAAAGGGTTTCAGTAGAATTTTTTATTAAGATAAATAATAGGATTAACTTATTTATTGTTTAAAAAAGTTAAGATGATCCTGTATGATTGCAGAGCAGGAGAGAAATAAGAAATGCTTATTTTCTGGAAATCAGCATTTCTGAAAATTCAGAATGAGTTTTTCTTTTTTGGACTTTTCTTTCTTTTGGTCAGGAGAATGCTATCAATTGAGTGAGTATGCAAAGATTCATGGGGGAAATGCAGAAAAGAGAGAAAACTCTCTAAGAAGGGAAAATAAATAACCCCATTGCTTATTTAAGAAGATGGCCTTCTTATTCATCAATATATCCATGAGATGATGGAACTGGGGAAATAACAGCTTTTAGAGGATAGAAATGTGCCCTTGTCTATTTTCTTCATGTTTACATGTTGGAAACCTCTCCATTCTCTGTTTTAAATTGCTGAACAAAAATAGTTTCAGTCCTTTCTGTTTTTCCCTCTCTCTGTCTTTCTCTACCTCTCTCCTGTGTCTTCCTTTTTCTTTTTCTCTATTTTTTCTGTTCCCTGAATGATATTCTCTCCAAATTCTCCCCTCTGATACCTCAGAGGAGACTCAGTGATTTACAGAAAAATGACATTATTTTTTAAGCTTTAATTTTTTGTAGGCTTACGCATTTGAATGCTCAGACTTAGAGAGGTAGATTTCTATTAAATGTGTTTTAATTGCTTCACTGCTATTCAAGTCCTAGTGCATTTTGTATTTTCCTTTCCATTATTTAATTAGATCCTTAAAAAGCACCCTGGGTAGGAGGTAGAAAGTATCCTTCCTGCTTTTGTAGACCAGGAAACTCAGAGATGAGTCCCCTGCACAGGTTTCTTTTCCTAACCAGGGGAAAACCTCAAAACCAGAGCCATATTTAAAAATTCCAAGTCTGCTGCTCTTCCCACCCTTCCCAATCCCCCTGGCTTACCACAGTAGTTGCTTGTCTCATGCTTTGATTCTTGCCAGTCTGTAATTTGTTCTCGGTGCAGAAGCCCAGGTGATCTTTCCAAAACATGGGTCGAGGCATAGAAGGCTTCACATTGCTCAGGAGATGGACACTAACGGATCTAAGCTGCTGTTGGTGCTGCACGGGAGGAACTCTCTGCAGACCTCCCAGGCTTCATTTTGCCTTCTGTGTTACTTCTCTCCAAGCCAAACACACTGCTGTTTGCTGAGCCTCTCAGTTTGCTCTGCTCTTGTTCTTCACCCCAGGACTTTGTTCCTTCCACATGTCACGATCTCTGCTTATCTTTACTCTGTTAGACATTGGTTCAAGCATTGATTCTTTGGGACATCTGGATACCTTTCCTTCTCCTTCTGGTCATCTTCTTCTCTTCTGGAGTCTTGCAGACAATAAAAATTTTGTCCTCAAAATTATGCACATTTCACAAATGCTTGATTAATGTTTGTCTTTTCTAAAAGACTTTAAGCTCCATGAAATCAGAGGCTGTGACCTTATTTACCCATGATTAAATCCCAAAAGGCACTCAAAAAGTATTTTTTACATTATGCTAGTGTTAACAGAATGGGATTGTCTAGGGGCCAAAGAAATATAAGTTTACCATGTAACTCATTGGAGAATGCGATTTTGGAGCTTGATTGACTTAATGCTTTCTTTGGGGATAAGATAGAACCTAACTGTAAAGTGGGAAAATTGAGGACAACTTGAAGTAATCTCAGTAACTAAGATACACCATTTAAAGAGTAGAACCTAAGTCTCCAAGAATAGTGATGAATCCTTTCTTTGTTGAATTCTTTCCTGCTCAACTCAGGACAGATGAGTGCTTCTTACCCCTTTTCTTTTACCATCTCATGCAGTCCTAACTGTTTAAATGCTTGTCTCCCCAGATCACCCTTATCCTTGCCTCTCTCTGCAAGGATCACACTGTATTTCTACTTTTATCACTTCCACACATGGTTTCTAACATGGTAAGAACTTAACTAATGTTTATTTATGTGGATGAATTAGTGTATAAAAGCCAAATCTGACCTATGTGTCATCAAGAAGACTGGTGAGTTTGTGTTGGATTAAGCTGAAAGAATATTGGCAATCAAAGCCAACAGAGAATTGGCTTATACATTATGCAATGTTCTTTTGTTACGTCTTCTCCCTGTAATACATCAGTTTCAGATGGCCCTAAGAACCTCACTGCTTTTTATATTTGGCATCTCAGATTCATCTAACTCTTCCATGAGAGACTTGTGTTTCAGTGAGGAAATGGTGGGCTTTTTTGTCACACAAATTTTATCTCCAGTTCCTATCCCTGCTTAGGTTTGTGACCTCAGAGGAGCCAGTCAACTTTAGACTCCTCATGATGGAATAGAAATAGTATCTTCTCAAATTTGTTGCCAAGCTTGTGAGACAGATACAAATTTCATTACTGTGTGAGTGTTCCCAACCCTTCTTTCCCTGTTCCACTGAGGAAAATTTTATTTCTGTCTGAAGTTTGCACAGCTCTCCTATCTTCTTCATCCTAATGAGAATTCAGTCTTTGACAGCTAGTGCTTGAGGTTTTTGTGATGCAGAATCAAGGGAATGAGCAGAGACAGACGTGACTAGAGAGATGGGAGGTAGCAGAGAAAGGAACAAGAAGACCATAGCCCAAGGCAGGGGCTTTAAGGGAGTCTGAGGAGAGTAGGAGATATACAGAAAAGCTCCAAGGTGGCTGTGGGCCAGAAGACAGCTCGAGTTGTGAGTCTAGTTTGTTAGTCTGTTTTTAGGAAATGTTGTTTTATGAATCGGATCCCAATGTATGTAGTGTAAAAGAGTGAAAATTGCAATTCCTTTAATGCTTATGAATGGTGATTCTTTGAGTTGTTACTCCCAAATCGGCAAGAAAAGCCCCACATTTTAGTGTATGTACAGTCATGTGCCTTTTAATGATATTTTAGTCATTTCTGGCTGTATATATGATGATGGTTCCATAAGATTATAATGGAGCTAGAAAATTCTTGTCATCTAGTGACATCATAATTGTTGAAAGGCAACATCTTAGTGCAACACATTACTCTCTCAGGTGTGGGGATTCCAGATTAAATAAGCTTGCTGCACTGTCTGTGATATCAAAGTCCAGCAAAAACAATTGTGTACAGGACACAACACTTTATAATAATCATGCTATTGGTTTATGTAACTGAGTTTACAGTGTCCTCCTACTTATAAAAAATGTTTACTGGAGAGCAGTGTGTCGCATGAGGCTAGTGGCCTCCAAAAACATCTATCTTTTTTTGTCTCTGTGGATTGCATCAAGGGACCATGGCGAGTGTCTGACCCTCCAGGTCTGTGTGAGCAGGATGCTCCAGCCATAATGAAATCACCAACTGACACGGTTGTCAGAGTGATCCTTGTCCATAAGTAGAGTGATTGCATTTGAATGCTGCAAGGTATGGGCACTGCTTAGAGCAGGAGCTGCTTGGTGAATCACTCCATTTGTCCCACACCCAGCGGGTTTTGTAACTCCATCACGGGTTAGGTGGGGAAAGCAATGTGGCTATGAAGGAAGTTATTGATACAGATCACTTCTAAAGCCCGATTGGCAGCAATTATTTTAGTGTTTCTTAGGGGAATGGTGTTTAGGGCTTGAATTATTTAGAGAATTGATCTGAATTTCCACTTCACTTTCCCTAAAGTCAGAGAGCACTATAGTGTTTGTTGTGAAGTTGGTTTTTATGGGCTGTTTTCCTTTTAGGTTGTTTATCACAAACGGTGAACAAGACCTGATGTTCAGACCAGCTGCCAATCACTAGTGAGATATTGGCTGGATGGGCACGTTTGCCTCCGGCAGCCCCAGTGAGGTGAAGATTCAGTTTGCCAGAGAGGGGCCAACCCTTCCCATTGATATTGGCAGGCTTAGGACTCTGGAAGACAGCAGCGCTGAATGGCAGTGGAAAAAAAAAAAAAGAAATCAGAAACAGATAAATAAAACACAAGAAGACAAAGGAGATTTCAACATCAAAGGAAATAAATGCTTTGGAAGATAAAGAGACATTTCTGACGATTTAGACCTCATCGGTGGCTCTCATTGCCAGTCCCTTTTGACACTCTTGTCTGTGTTCTGGGGAAATGGAGGGAAACATTCTCACTGATTTTGTCAAGTGAAAGATGCTTAATATGATAATCAGTCCCTTCAGAGAGGATGTATGGAGAAGTGAGCCCCAGCAGCGATGATTATACAGTCCCTAATTGTCTCTGGTGTCAGCTTAGACCAAGAAAAGATGAAGGCAGGAGGAGGGAACACCCAACGAGGAACTTTTAATCATGCACCATGGGACACTCTGGACTTCTCGAGCCAGGCAGAGAAAGCTGGTGAGGAAAAACTGTGCAAATCCTAGTTTTCACCTTGGCACGTATTGAAACTGGTTTTGATCTTTGCTTTTGTTTTTAATTTTCATAGCTTGATTCTCCCAAAAAGAGTTGGTCATTTGTTGAGGAGTCCATGCTGAATTTTAATCTGCTTGCTTCCTCGTATTCACAAAAATGTTCACATTAAAGGGCATGAGTGGTGACCTTTGGAGAGAAGTGACCCAGCCTCCAAAGCATGTCTCTGGTGACAATGCCAGCTACTGCTTTCTTCTTTAGGGCAGTAAAATTAATCCCGTATCTTCAAATGTATTTGGCAGTGATACTTTTAAGAGCAAACATTGTTAAGGAGCGTTAGCATGTCTTTTCCACATTCATTCACCATTCCTTTGGCCCTCTATATGGTAGGCTATGTTCCTTGGCATACAACAGCCTGCTCAATTACCTACTGGCTGCCTGAACTAGGGAAAGAGAGACGATGACTATCTACTTGGTGGGGTAGTTGGGAGAATGTACCTGTGGGGACTGATAGGTAGGCACAAACATAGATGGAGAGGTGAGGGGGAGATGATTAAGGGGAAAAGAGAGCGAGACAGAGAGAGAGAGAGAGAGAGAGGCACACACAGGCATTCAGTGTAAGGTCATAGTGTTCAACCCTTTCGGGAGCTGAAGAGTCAACACTAAAAACAGTATGCACAGAGCTAGGTAGTGGGGTTGAAAGATGAAGAATCAGCATCCCATAAGGAATAGCTTGAAAGTCTAAGGTTATTTTTAATCTCTTGCATATTAGGATTAAAGAGTATACCTTTTTGCGGTACTAAGAACTAACCCTAGAGCCTTTGAATGGAGCTATATCCCCAGCCCTTTTCTGTTTTTCATTTTGAGATAGGGTATCCCTAAATTGCTAAGAGGGGAGGCCATTGGCCATGTCTAAAGATTGTCACACATCACAGGGAGAGGCAGGCATTGTGACATGCTGATGCTATCTGCCTAACATCGCTGCTTCCTTGTGCCTCTGGCCTGGCTCACATTACTGGTTAATAAGGAATGTGAATAAGGAAACAAACACATGGGCTTGCAGTAAATTGCTTGTGTGAGTGCTACCTTAGTAGTAACAGAGGTATTCAAGATGCCCTATGGGAGAGAAACAAACATACGTGAGACCTGACTTCATCACTCCTAGAGGCCCCTGAGAGATACTGTAGGCCTGCGGAACTGGGACTCTGTCACAATAATGACTCCATATTGCAACCTCTTTAAAAATTTCAAGTCTTCATTGAGGGCTGATGAATGTCTGAGTCCCAGGCACCTGCAGCAGAACTTAATTCATGTGGGAAAGAGATGGAGTTGTTCTATCTGTTGCATAAATCAGTACTTTGCAAATGGTGTCACACATGTAGAGCTCTGAAATCTTGTAAAAACACTGATCCTGGTGCAAGCACAGCACCTGACAGTCTGCTCTTCCTGCATGCCTGGGTGCTGCAAGCACTGCTGTCCCTTGGGCTGCACTTTGAGTAGCATGGCTATGAACACAGGGCTCTAGTAGCTACCCCTGCCCCTGCACTAAGGGAGCCGCCTGCCTCTGTCAGCAGGCACATCTGCCTTCCCTCTCAGAGCAGTTTTTATGTCCTGCTGGCCCTTCTTCAACGGGGAGTCCCCCTCGTTCATCTGGTAATATTATAGACAGTCGAGTTAGGTAGAATTATTATAGGCAGTCAGATAGGGCTGGGCCCTTGAGAGAGTCAGGGCAAAGATGAAAATGCATTACCACTGTGGCAGAAAGGGCATCTGTTGGAGGCCAGGCCTCAAGATAAAAACAGAACGACCAGGCCTGAGATAAGTGGTAAAACCTGGTCTAATAAAGTCTAGATAAACATCAGTCACACTGGTGGGTGACCAAGGCCCTCAGACTTATCCCTTCATGAAAACTTCTTTGTTTTTTTGCATGTGAATTTTCTACGTGACCTGCTTCCTCATTATATCAATATTACCTAAGTGGATATATTTATAATCTTATTGGTTGGTCACAGCTTTAACTCATGTTATACGCACATGGTTTTACTTCATAAAACTTTCCTTGAGAAGTGGGGTCCTCAGCAACCTACTTGAGGCCCCTTCTGCCTCTCAGGAGTTGTATCTCTCCCTCTCAGTAAATACTGCCTACTCTTAACCTCTGCTATTCCTTAGAATTCATTCTTCGATTTTGGGGAGCATGAAGGCCTATTAAAAATGCAGTAGATTGGGAGTCATATTTCTCTTATGTCATATTTGGAGTACTTATATCCTTTCCTATATCAGTGACATCTCCCCACCTCCTGGTGATGCATCTCCCAGAAAGACAGATGAACAGTGCCTCCTTGGAGGCGCCCATCCAGATCTTAGTAGGTGAGAGATTTCATGGCTTTCCTGGATTTAGCAAGAAAGAATTCTGCTCCTGCTGGTTGCTGCTCTTCCCATGTTTGAATGAAGATGATTAAAGGCCCCTACAACTCCAGCTAAGTGTCGATGATTGGCTGGCAGGCTTGCAAACACACGCTTTTCCAGGGGTCGGTAAACACTGGGGAAATATTTTTCATACTGAGCAGGACTGCATAAATTGCCCAGCATCTGGAACAAATTGCTGTATGGATACCTGGGCTGTGGAGGAATGGGCAAGAGAAGGCTGTTATCAGGAAAATAAACAGAGCCTCCTGACTTGAAACCAAGGCAGAGGTAGCTGTGGGACCATGGGATGATGTGGGGTCTCCCTTTTTAGTTATGGGGAGCAACATTATCCTGGGAGAGTTGACAGAAGAGGATGTAGCCCACTCACTAGTAATCTGGAGACCTTGGTTTTGAGACAATGGAAAAGTTGACTTAGAAAAGGAAAGAAGACCTCAGTACAGATTCTGTAGTATAGTCATACATTGCTCAGTGATGGGACATGTTTCATTAAAGTATTTTGCCATCATGCACATATCTTGGAGTGTACTGACACAAACCTAGTTGGTAAAACCTACCACACATAAAGGCTATGTTATCTTCGGGGCCACTGTTCAATATACAGCACATTATGGCAAAAGCATCATGATATGGTACATGAGTCATACTGACACTCTACGTCCAGGCCTTAAGCAATAGTAGCTTACAGATAACATCTGTCAAGCAGCTCTATGTGTGGCGGTTATGCCTTAGTTTCTGCAAGCATTAATCCACTCATCATCGAGCCATACTTCACAGCAGGTACGTTCTTTAATAGCCCCATTTTACTGATGAAAGGATTGTGGCCTAAAGCGATGACCTGAGTTGCCCAAGAATTTGTGCCTAGTAAATGGAATCTGTGATAGCTAAGGGAACTTAGCAATGTCCTGTGAATGTAGCTGTCTGCAGCGTGCGGAGTACAGGGAGGCTGCCACCAGCAAGCCTCTCCCACTGAAGTTCAACTCAGCTCTGGAAACTTCTGGCCTCCCCTACACAGACATCCCGCAGGGTCTTCTACTGCCCTGGCTTTGCACACGTTCTCCTGTCCCTGCCCTTTTTCCATGCTCCCAGGGCTGGTTCTTGCTCTCAGTTCTTTCCCCTTGGAAATATTCCTTCCTCAAGAGACTCCAGTGTCCCACTTTCATTGCCTCTTGTGTGTGTCCTCTGTAATGAGGATGGTGACAGTTGAGGAGACTGGCAAACCCATCTGTGCTGCTGTACCACTGAGAGAGGGCCAGCTCCCATGGGCCCATTGTACCTATCCTTTTCCTAGCAAGGGACACTTTCTGAATGTAGTGCAAGCAGCAGACCAAGTAGCAAAACCTCAATCCAGAGTTAATGCCAAATGACTCCTACTGCTATTGTGGGTCAACAGTCCAAAAGAAATTGAACACATAGCCCAGCAACAGTAACAACCTGTGCGCTCCAAAGTTAACACCAGCTGTTGGTCTTTTGATAAGTGGGCAGCTCCTTCTCCTGACATTTCCCAACTCTTTAGAGCTCTGCTCCAATATTTCATCTCTTCCCATCTCTGTAGCGATTTCTTTCCACTGATTTCTTCTCTTCTGCCTAGAATTATACTGCTCTCCTTGGGGTAGGCAGGAAAACATGACCTCCCACGGACATATCCACTGCCTAGTCCTGAAATCTTTGACTATTACTGTATAGGGCAAAAGAGTGAATATCATCTTATATGACAAAGGATGATTAAATTAATTTTTTTGAAAGGAGGAACTTGTCCTGGCATATCAAAGTGGGTCCTAAATCCAATCACAAGTGACCTTCTAGAGGAAAGTAGAGGGAGTTCTGAGACTGACATACAGAAGCTGAAGACCGAGACAGACCCTGGGGTGTTGCAGCCACGAGGCACAGAAGCCTTGGCGATCGGAACTAGCGGGGGCAAGGGCTGGATTCTCTCCAGAAGCCTATGGATGGAGCCTGGCCCTGTAATACCTTGACTTTAGACTTCCAGTTTTCAGGACCCTAAATAATCTATTGCTTTTTAAAACCCATCAAGTTAATGGATTGGGCCCAGGAAATTAAAGTATTCTTATTGTGTAAATCATCATCCCTAAACATTGTTGCCCTTCAGCAGTGGTGGTATTTCTCTCTGACCCTTGTTACCCTGATGTAATAGTTTATAACCCATTTCCACCTCTGCACTGCCCTGCAGTCTGGCTGACACTGCTCCGATCCATCACCAGCGGATGTGTGGCTGACAACCCCTCTGACGTGCTCCATCCTCTCTGTGTGACTGCTCCTTCCTTTTGGACACTCTTCCTCTGCCAGTCTTCTCCAGAGCTCCCTCCTGACCACTGTCCCCTTAGGCTACACCTGCTGCTCCTAAGGACTTAGCCGGTTGGCCCACTGCTACCCACGAGAATCCTGCTGGAGTCTGCACCCCACAATCACTACCCCTTCCTCCCATCTCCCACAGTCTATGCGGGCTCTTTCTCTTTGGGGTTTGTTAGAATCAAAAATTGCAGCCACGCGCTGCTGCTAACCCATGCTGCATATGAAGCTTTTCAGTGGACTGGCACAGCAGGGCTCCTCAGCAAGGTCTTTGTGCCCAAGGTCCCATCCGCAGCAGCTGTCCTGGCTTTCCAGTCATCTTTGTCCTGGACTGTGGAGACACAGCCAGAATAGGTACTAGAAATGCAGTCTCCACCACCGGCGGGTTATGCCTACTTAATCAGGCTCTCTGCTCTGTCACTCTGTCTGGTGGGTCTTTCTCAGGCTCGATCAACAACTTCTGCTGAGAGAGGTAGCCTCTCACACACAGGGGCCCAGTTTCTCTGCACTGGTTTGTGGGAGCCAGCAATGCAGTTACCATTGGCTCCTCTGATTGCTGCCAGAGGCAAGAGGGTCGGCAGAATGACCAGAAGACCCAGTCAGGAGTCAGCTTGCAAATGGCACTGGTGCCCTAACTGCTGAGGCAAGCAGCTGGGAGATCCTGGGGCAGGTGATGTGTAAAGTGGAGCTCTCATTGCCTTCCAGTACTCCTTGGAGCTGGGTGTCAGAATTGGTGCTCGATTACGCTCACGCAGGCTCAGGAGAGGAGGCAGGAATGCGCTGCAGCTCACCAGCCATCTGTGACTGTGACAGCTTCAAGGGACATGTGGATGTCACCCAGATCTGTGCCTCTGACTGAGGCCACTGTCCTGCACTTTGGTTTCATATAGTTACTGCGTTAATGTCACACACTCTTTAGAGCCAGGCTCTAAGATGAATTTCTGATTTTTCACCCTGGCCTTGGAATTTTTCCACTTCATTATTTGTTAGGAATTCTGTGCCCTCATGACTTTTTCTAGGGAATGAGTCTTCACTCCTCCCTGCCCTCTCAGTCTCAACCTAGGGTTGGAAAATCATTTCAGTGACTTTTTAAATCTGGAATCCCTCCCCTGGGCTTTAGTAGTACAGGTCTTTTAGTTGCTGCGGCCTTGGGCATGTCTGTCTCCCTCACCTCACTTTCTCTTCTGTAAAGCAGAGATCTTCATAATGCCTTCTGATAGAGATGCTGGGAAAATTAAATATGGAATTCTTTTAAGGGTTTCCAATAACTGGCACCTAACAAGCACTCAATACATATTGGCTATGTTAATATTAGTTAATGGCTTTAATATTCTATACATAAAATTACTCTCTTATTGACAATTGATTGGGCTTTCTACCTTACTTTGTTTTGTTCAACTCTATTCTTTCCAGAGCTGCCAGAGTGATGAATGATTTAGCACAAAAAAAGTAATCATATTTATCTTTTTGAAATACATCATGGCTCCCCATTACCTGCAGGATTAGACAGAATCTCTTCCTTCCTTTCTGTCTCTCTCCTTCTTTCCCTTTCTCTCTCTTTCTCTTTCTCTCTCTCTCTCTCTCTCTCCCTTTCTTTCTTTCTTTCTTTCTTTCTTTCTTTCTTTCTTTCTTTCTTTCTTTCTTTCTCAGTCCTTCCTTCTTCCTTTTTTCTTTCCTTTCTTTTTTGTATTGCGGGTAGAACCCAGGGTCTTATACATGCCAGACAAGTACTCTACCCCTGAGCTACACCCCCAGTCCAGAAGGAGTTTGTTAGCAAGGTTAAATAAGCTCCTCTGAGATATGGTTATTCAGTTTCCAGTTTCATCCTGTCATTTTCTTTCTTATTTCTAACTACACTAAATACACAATCACAGTCACCATGGAGGAGCATGGGGAGTACCTGTGTTCACATGCTCTTCTTCTGCAGTGCCTGCTTCTGAGAACTTCAATCCATGTCTTTAGTCACATGGCTGACTCTGGTCAACTTGAGAGTTAGGTAAGTTGTCTCCTTTTCTACTCCTGCCTTGCCACCATTATAGACTTGGCTAAGTACCCTGACTCACAATGCTCTGCTCACATGACACTACTGAAAGAACTCAGCCAACTATATATCTAATTATGTCTTGGGGTCTTGTGCATCTTTTCCCTCTTTTGTCCACAATGAGTGGCACAGAACATAGTGAATGTGCACAAAATGCTTGCCTTGCTCAATTGTCTTCTCTGTTCAGGGTCAGCAGAAACTATAACTCTGCAAATTTGGTGACCTGGGGGTGCTGAAGAGCAGGGTTGCCATGCTCAGCTGTTCGGGTTGAACACTACATGGTTCCAGGGGCTTCTGTTCTGGTAGAATACCAGTTAGATGAGGTTTCCTGGACCTCGGCAGTGAGTGTAACCACTAGGAAGCATTTGCTCTCAACATAACACATAGAATTTGGGGTCAGTTCAGGCAACAGGGGCTGGGTGGTGAAATGCTGGAATTAGAGAACAGAAGACAAAAACACTGGAATTAGACAGGAACTGGGGAAGTGAGACAGCTGTAGAGGTATCTCCCACAGACAAGGCTACGAGAGACGAGCACAGTTCCACAGTGGCCCTAGCTAGGTGTAGGTGGTGGGGGATGGAGGGTAGTAGTCAGGGTGCCTGCCTTTCAGGGGAATGGTCTGTTCTGGGCATGCAGAAAAGACAAGTCTCCCAGTCCAAGTGGGACCATGAGCTTGAGCAATGCAGAGTAGCCGTGTCTCTCCATTGCAAGTAAGGTATGGAGGACTACGCTTAAGTCCTGCCAGGAAAGATGAAGAAGTAGAACTGAGGTGAGATGATGCAAAGCAGAGCTCTGATCCTTGAACGTGGAGCGCCCAGGTGCACGGGAAGGGAGGCTTTGCTATGGTGCTGGGGTGCTGCTGTGGAGGGAGTGGTGGCAAGAAGCCTTAGGAACAAAAAGGTTAGCAGGCAGCGGGCCTGGGTGCTGGGCTCCTGGCTGGCAAAGCCATATGATCCAGACCTCATTGGACATTGCTGGCTCCATGACTGCTTCGTCTTCTCTTGTTCTTACACACCCCCACTGACAAGACTTAGCTTCCTTTTAAAGCAGCTTCCTAGGGAGAGCAAGATGCACTTTCCCCATGGTTCTGAAGGTATCCAGATTTTGGAAATATTCAAATGAGCCCTTCAGGAAGTGGGGCAAGACAACAACAGCAAGATGGGGACAGCCTGTGGTGAGCTCAGCATGCACTCGTGACTCAAGGGGTCCTTGATGTCAAGCTGTCCATGGTGCAGAGGGTGGAAGGCAGGCAGAGAGCCCCTCCTGCCTCTTTCCTTGCTGCTTTGCTCCCTGTGGAGAGCAGCACCCCAGAGAGGCTCCAATCGCTCCTTCCCCTCAAGCGGGGCTGCTTTGGGATTCTGCCTTAGCTTGCAGGGTTCCTTGGATTTGCTGCAAAGAGCCCACACTCTTCAGTGGCAGCTGCTTGTCCAAGGGCCTCGTTACCTTTGTTATCGACATGCTGCCTCCCTCGTCAGAGGCGGGCTGATGTGCGGCCACGCTGCTGTCATTCAGTCCCTCCTCTGGGCCCTTTCTGTGTCGCATCTTCAGCTTTTCTTGCTTGGCTGTTCCAGGTGACTGAGGTGCAACGAGAACCCTTCTGCCTTCTTACAGGGGCAGGAAAGCAATTTATCACTGCATTTTTAAAAATCCTCATTAAGGCAAATTAAGGCAACGAAGCTGGCAACACAGGGTTTTTGAAGAAAAAAAATAGCGTTCATGAAATATTTATTAAAACAGCTATTGTAATAAATATTTGAAAACCAGTTATTAACATTAAATCACATCAGTGTCAAGCATATGTTACATAGTGTCTATTCTGCTAATTGAGTGTCAGGGTCAGATGCTGGAATCTGGGTGGGTCAGCTGGAGCAGAGTGTCAGTGAGCTGTGGGAGCTTCCCCAAAAGCCCCTGGAGCACTGCTCCAGAAGCAGAAGCAGAGCCAAGGCCAGGGCCAGAGCTGAGAGGGCCTGCAGCTGGGAGCCCCAGGACAGATGGGTGTCTCTCAGCTTCTTGCCCAACTCTGGACAGCAGGAGAAATCTGGGACCCCTTAAAACAGGTAGCTCTATCTTCTAGCATTTAAGATTTCTGTGGATATGAGATTATTAGATCATAGAATGATATACTTCTGTGAAATACCAGAATTATTGACTGGAATAAGCTGCTACACCCAGTGCAGTGTGATTTTCCACTGTGCTAGGCCTAGTTTTGTTTCCATTTGTCTTGCTTCTTCTTCTTGATAAATGTAAAGTGTCTATTTACAACACCAGTGATTCTGAACACCTGAAAATCCCACATTTCACAGGAGATGCAGCACAGAGCCTGCCTTTGCAGTAGCCCCCACTCCCTGCCCCGCCACAGCTCCCCTGCACCCCAAGCTCCTCATGTACTGCTCTTAATTCTGTGGCCACTATTTGTCACATGTTTTCTCATTTTCTCCTTGCCTCCTGGTTTGCATCTTTTAGTTTTTTCTCTTTTAATACAAAGAAACTTTGAAAATGAAAGCACAAAACAACTATGAACCCAAGACTGAGCACAAATACAGCCATTTTACCATTTGTCACCTAACCTGTCTCCTGCTTCTATCCTGGCCACTTACAATACATTCTTCCACTGTGGAAACATTGGCTTTGCTTAGATTTCTTTTGCTGTTTTGTACTCTGTCCAGTGGTGGGGCTGTTGCGTCTGCTGCTTCCTCCACCTTGATTGCTTTTCCCTTGACCTCAGCAGTTAGATTCCGTCTCTTCCTTCCTCAAGTCCTCAAGACCAGGGCTGTGCCCAAGTCTATTACGGGATTTCATGACTTTGTGTACCACAGGCAGAGCTCATCACAGCTGCCATTCAACATTTGGTTGTGGGACTATTAGATCAATGCCTGTTTATTGCAACAAGCTAAAGATCCATGAGAGGAAGGGTAATGTGTCTGACCCCCATGGCAGACGCTTAATAAATATTTGTTGTGTAAACAAATGAATGAATGAGAGGATTCTGACAAATATGTTTCCCTAGAGATTTTGTATGAGTTCCTACACTATGACATTGTACAAACACATGCTTATACATAACTTTACATTTATAAATCAGTACACATGGTATCATTTATTTAACACACAAAACCAAACAATATATATGACATATTTCTGTCATTACTCTTCCTGAAACAGGCCTCCACTCAGGGCTAGGTAATTTATTTAGCATCATACTGTGAGTAAAAGGTAAATCCCAAGCTCACTGGCTCTTGATTTTGTGCTTTCTCTACCACATCTTGCAGCATTCTCTGTGGTTACACTACTGATGAACTATTCCACTGCACTGCACAAATGACAGTGAATATCTAAATACATGAGTCATCCCTCATTTATGGGCATAGTCTAAGATCTCCAACGGATGCCTGAAACTGTGGCATTACTGAACCATATTATTCTACATATTTCTCCTTTAGACACCTGTGCAATCCTTTAATTCATATATTAGGCACTGTAAGACATTAACAACAAAAAAAAGTCAAATGCAACAGTTGCAACAATATATTTAATGAAATTCCTGACATCACTACTCGTATGCACTGGAGACATTATAAAGTTAAAGCAAGGGTCATCTGAACATGAGCTGCGACAGCTGATCCAATAACTGAGACAGCTACTAAGTGACTGATAGGCACACAGCACACGCAGTGGATGCACTGGACGGAAGGATGATTCGCATCCTGAGCAGGTTGGAGTTGGATGGCAAGAGACTTCATCACAGCACTGATTTAATACTTAAGAGTTCTTTCTTTCTGGAAGTTTCCATTTTATATTTTTAGCCCATAATTGATCTGAGCAAAACTGCTGCTGAAGGGGGAATCTGTCTCCAGGGTGGGTTTTCTCCAGGTTGTTTCTTCTGTCACTTTGTTTCTCATGTCCCATGAGTACCTCCCAGGAACCTTATGTCGGGCCTGGGCTAGGTTCCTTACCCCTAGGGATAGCGAGGCCTGCAGCCATGACAGAAACAGAACCTGCAAAGTGGATCAGTGCTGTTCACAGTAGAGTTCTGAGAAAACCCTGCAGGAAGAACTTACTTAAATGGATTGAGGTTTCTTCATGCCTAGCACTCCCAACGCCTACAAAGATGCTATCAGACCGTACTGGCAGACATAATAACAATAAAGCTGTTCAAGCCTGATGAGGGACCAAGCCAATGATTATTTTTCAATACATTATGAGCTGAATGATTTGCCGATGGGGCAAGATAATTATCCCGTGAGCTTTCTTGAAAGAACAGGATAAATACTCCTCCTATAAACTACACTCTCACACAGAGCGAAGTAAGAAAATAAATCTTAATGTCAGAATTATAACAGATACGGTAAAATCAATATTGATTATTTGAGAAAAAGGCAGTAAAAACGTTAAGTTCTAAAGCTGAAATTATCCTAAAAAGCTGGAGTTTAAACACAGAGCATGGCACGGGAAAGCACACAAAGCATTTTCTGAGCACCAGGACGGATATTTTATTTTCTGTGTCAGCTCGCTCTGCTTTGTGAGAAGGTGGGGCTGAGTGTTTTGAGATCTCAGAAGTGAAGGCAGCGATAGGACCCATGGTTTCTATTAATTGGGATCTTTCAGGGCCTATAAATCTCTTACCTCTGTTTGTGGCCCTGTTGTAGTTCTTTGTGGCTGTGGAAAGGAGGATAGAGATATATGTGTCTCCACCTTGATATAAATGAAAAGAAGAAACAAAGAGCAGAAACTGTCAGGGAGAAAAGTAAACTGAGCTCCTCCATAAAACGAAGCAGAGTAGCAGGCAGGTCCTGCACTCTGCTCCCTTCTAAGAAGTGGAGGAATCACAGCAGCTGAGACAAAGAACCGCTTCCCATGGAGGCTCCCGGCCCACGGAGAAAGGAAATGGAAGGCCGAACAGAAGTCAAATGCAAGATCATTCAATTGATTGTGAAATAGAGCATGGCCTGAAACAGACTGTGCATATCCATGTCCCCTGGAGAGGCCACGATGTGTCTGTTGGGGGCGCTCTGTGTCCCTTCCCAGTGCCCCTGAGATACAGGGAGACAGGGGGAAGGTTACAAAGAGTACACGTGTGGGGAGGATGAAAATTGAATGTTAAAGAATGGGGAGAAGGACGATAGCTATGGAAGGAGAGACACAGGAGAAAGGCATGCTTGTACCTGCGAGTCCAGCTCCTCTTCTAACTAGTTTTGGTTTCTAAATGATTGTTTTCTGTTTATTTGAAAAATAATAATGGTATACATTTATGAGCTACCATGTGATATTTTGATATATAAATTCATTCTGGAGTAACCAAGTCAATCTAAATGACATATTCAGTCCTTTACCTACTTATATTTTTCTGGTACAAATATTTAACCAGTACTCTTTGGGCAGTTTTGGAGTAAGCCATGCATTATTAAGTGTGCTCTCCAGGTTATGTAATAAGTCACCAGACCTTATTTCTCAATTCTAATGCAACTTTATTCTTTGACCAACATCTCCCCTTTTACATTCCAAGCCTCTGTCTGGCTGCTGCCATCTGACTCTGCCTCTCTGAATCCGACTGTCTTGGGTTCCACGTGGAAATGAGATCACAGCACCTTTCTCTCGCTGTGCCTGGCCGACTTCACAGGTCAGCCAGACCCATCCATGTCGCTGCACACAGCAGGGTCTTCCTCGAGGCTGTGCTGTACCCCACTGCTACCGCTCAGTTTCTCTGGGCCTTACTGTCCTGCTGCCTGGGATAAGGAAGGGGTGAAGAGGTGATATCTCCTCCTTGTTGCCCTAGAGCCTCTGCCTTCAAACAGTGGTGTGCCCTCCTCTGAGCTTCACACCTCCCAGAGATTTCCTGTTACCAAGTCCACTTTTCTGGTCTTTGTAATTCAATTTTAGTCAAGATACCTCATGTATATATTAATAAATAAAACAGTCTAGAGTAGCTGACCGTGCAACTGGGAAGTCCCTGGCCACCTTCCCATCTTTTATTTCCTACCTTTTTTAGTCTTTCAGGACAGTGATTCTGTCCTGGCTGCCCATTCCACCCACCTGAGGACTTTACAAAACCTCCATGCTCTAGACTTAGCCACAAGGAGTTAAATCAGCCTGCAGGGTGGAATAAAGATGCTGGTCCTTTCTGAAGCCCTCCCAGTGACTGTGATACGTAGCAGAGCTTGAAGCCCTGTGCCAGGTTTCACAACATGACCCCAGGGGCACGCTTAACATTCTATATATTCCTGATCAACCGAGTCTATCTTCCTTTGTGTTTTATGTGAATGGTAAAAATTTAGGCTATTGACGTTTCCCCATTACACACATGATATCTAATCCCTTTCAGTGTTTGAAATTTGAATTATTATTTTTTAGATCACTCTATTTGGTACATTTAAAAAAACATATACTTAAATATATTTATATGCTTACTTTAAAAGCATCAACTCTCATGGTATGTTTTGACTATTCCCTAGTTAAGAGGAAGGTATTCATGCCCTACTTCTTTATTCTTTTCTTCCTTTTTTATGTTGTGCCCTTTCCCCCTTACCTGGTAAGACTGATAAATCATTTACAGTATATTCTGATCTACAACCACAAACAAGGCTTCTGTTCTTTCCCATAGGTTTTCTTTAAAAGCTGAAAACTAAATAATACTATTTACATTATCATGGTCATGGAAAATAGTATCCAATCTCTAGCTGATAGAGTGGAGGCTGGGATTAAGTATCCTCTCTATAGGAGTCCCTTTGGGGAGACAATTCCTGGATTCAAAGTGCGGTAGATTCTCTCTCCTCACCCTCTCAGTTGCTTAGATTTATGCATCCTTTCATACTGCTCCCTTGTAGAATGTGAATGTCTTACTTGGCTTTTTCCTTCATGAAAAACAAGTATCTTTCTTTTGCTGTATGATTGTCTTTATTATGCCTTCAATTATTTTCCACACTCTCAGCTAAAACAGCCGGTCCTGCTAGTCCCCCCAGACCCCATTTCCTGCTCCTGTCTATCTGCAAGCTCCATTGTCCTTCTCTGATCTCCACGGGCTTGTCTCCTTTTTAGATTCCCCACACAGCAGTGGCCATGGAACGTTCTCTGTCACTCTTCCAAGAGGAATTCTAGTCTGGGATTATCTTTACGGTAGACTCCACCCCCAAACAATTTTCCAAGAAAAGGTGCTTATCAAATAGTTTAGAGTGTTTTAGTTTCTACAAGCTAAATGTGAATTTATTTGACTCTTAGACTTGATTAATTGTCCAAATGAGCACAGAAATCTGGGTTAAAATTATATTCCTTCCAAACCTTGGGAGCATCTCTTTGTTGTTTCCTCTCAGGTTGCTAGTTGGAAATCACATGGGACACATGCCTGATGGCCGTGTTTTGAATGTTACTTGTTTTTGTCCCCGGACAGCTTTCACTCTGTGATGGTATGCCTGGAGGCATGACTTTTTCTATGTATTGGCCAAGTGCTCTAAGAGCTCGTTTAACCTAATGTGTTATGCCTTGTAGTATCAAAAATTCTTTTTTTATTTTAAAATAAAAAAAGAATAAAATGATGATACAGAATTTCAAAACAAAATAATAGATCAACATTGGTTAATATATTGCATATTGTTATCTTCAAAGTAGTTGCTCAGATTACAAGACATAAGCATGAAAAAATAATCAAACAATGAAAGCACAAACCATTCTTTTTGATGAGCTAACAAAGATTAGTAGTATAATTCTTTATCATATACGTATTATAGATCATACATATACGATCTTTGCCCTTCTTTCTTTTCTCCTTTCCCCCATTCCTTTTGAGCAGTTTCTTCCCCTTTCACTTTCACAATATCTATTGCATATTTTGGAACTTATTTACTCTTTCAATTTTTTTTACACTAGGGAGACAATGCAATGTTTACACATGTGAGTCTGATTTATTTCACTTATGAATATGGTTTCTAGTTGCATCCATTTACCTATAAAAACCTTGAGTTTATCCTTCTTTATAGCTGAGTAGTGCTCTATTGTCTATTGTACAAAAATACCACATCTTTTTTTATCTACTCTGCAGTTCATGGGAATTTGGAATGTTTCCAAGATTTAACTATTACAAATTGTGCTGCTATAAACATGGGTGCACATATATTGCTGTGGTAGGATGTTTTCAATTCTTCTGGGAAAACAGCCAAAAGGGGGATGGCTGGATCTAACAGAACCTCAAATCCTAGTTTCTCGAGGAATCTCCACACTGATTTCCACAATGATTGTACCAGCCTGCAAACTACCAACAATGGAGAAGTGTTCCCTTTTCCCCACAGCCCTGCCAGCATTTGTTATTGGTTGATTTCTTGATGATAGCCATTCTTTCCGGAGTGAGATGGAATCTTAGTGTTGTTTTAATTTGTATTTTTCAATTAACCAGTGATGTTGAACATTTTTTCATATATTTATCTGCCATTTGTATTTCCTAATCTGAGAAGTGTGTATTCATTTGAGATGCCCATTTTTGGATTGGGTCTTTGAGTTTTGGGGGCCTGACTTTTTTCAATTCTTTGTATGTTTTAGATAGAAGTCCTTTGTCTGAGGGACAGTTGGCTATATATATTTTCCTATTCTTTGGGTCATTTTTTTATTCTGTTGGTGATTTCTTTTGATGTGCAAAAACTTTTTAATAAGACGAGATCCCAGTTGTTGATTCATTGAAGTACTTCACATGCAGTTTGAGTTTTGTTCATAAACTATCTGCCTACCTCTCTGTGTTTGAGAATTCTATCTACTTTGTCTTCTGTAGATTTGTTGTTTCTGTTTTAATATTTAGATCTTTGATCCATTTTGACTTTAGCTTAGTGCGTGGTGATGTGCAAGAATCTAGTTTAAGTCTTCGGCATGTGGAAAGTCAGCTTTTCCAGTACCATTTAATAAGGAGGCTATCTTTCTTCAAGTAAACATATTTGGCACCTTTGTCAAAGATAAGGTTGTGCAGTGTGTTTGTAGTTGTGTCTGTATCTTCTAGTATGTTCCGTTATTACTCATATCTGTTTTTTTTTTTTTGACAGTACCATGCTGATTTTATTACAGTAGTTTTGTAGTATAATTTCAAGTCAGGGATTGTGATGCCTCCTCCTGCCTTGCCTTTGTTGCCCAAGATTGCCTTTGCTATTCTAGGTCTCTTCTGTTTCCAGATGAATTTTAGGAATCTCTGGATCTGTGAGGTGTGCTAAATGTATTTTGATCAGGATTGCATGAAATCTGCATAATAATTTTGAGAGTATGGCCATTTTCACTATGTTGGTTCTTCTTATCCATAAACAAGGGATATCTTTCCATTTTCTGAAGACTCTTATATTTTTCTTTATTCAGAGTACTGTAGTTTTCAATGTGTAGATATTTTACTTCCTTTTGTTAGACTTGTTCCTAAGTGTTTCATTATTTGTGGATGCTATTGTGAAGGGTGTGCTTTCCCTTATTTCTCTTTCAGTGAGTTTGTTGTTTGCATACAGGAATGCTGTTGGTTTTTGAGTGCTGACTTTGTATCCAGCTTTCTCAATTCTGTTATTAAGTCTGGAAGTCCTTTAGTGGACTTTTTAGGATCTTCTATGTAAAGTATCATGTCATCTGCAAATAATGATCATTTCACTTTCTTTCCAATCCTTAAATCTTTGATTTCTCTCTCTCTCTTGTCTCATTGCTCTGGCTAATGTTTCCAGAACTATATTGAATAGGAGTGGTGATAGTGGACATCCTTGTCTTGCTCCTGATTTTAGTTTGAAAGTTTTCAGTTTTCGTTCATTTAGTATGATGTTGGATGTTGGTTTGTCATAGATGGCTTTTATCAGATTGAAGTAAAGACAATCTATTCCAATTTTCTGTAGGGTTTTTATCATGAATGAGTACAAGAATTTATCAAAAGGTTTTATGCATCTACTGAGATGATCATCGAATTTTTATCTTTGGCTCCATTGATGTAGTATACTATACTTATTGACTTGCATATGTAGAACCAACCCTGCATTCCTGGGATAAATTTCACTTGGCCTGGTATATAATCTTTTTAATGATTTGCTGCATTATGTCTGCAAGTATTTTATTGAGGATTTTTACATCTATATTCATTATAGAGATTGACCTGCAGTTCTCTTTTTTGGTTGGGTCTTCCTCTAGTTTGGGTATCAGGGTAATACTTACCTCCAGGAATGAGTTAGGGAGAATTGCTTCCCTTTTAATTTCATTAAAGAGCTTGAGGAGCATTGGTGTTAAATATTCTGTAAATTTCTTGTAGAATTCAGCTGTGAATCCATCAGAACATGAGATCTTCTTTTTTTAGTAAATTTTTAATGACTTTTCAGTTTCATTAACTGATTTGGGGTTATTCAGAACTTTTATGTCTTCTGAATCCAGCCTTGGTAATTCATATGTTTCCAGGAATCTGTCCATTTCTTCTGAGTTTTGCATCCTATGAGAGTACAGATTTTCAAAGTAGGTATTGATGCTTTTCTGAATTTCCAGGCTTTGTAATGATTTCAACCTTTTCATTTCCTATTGCATGGCTTTGAGGTTTTTCTTTCTTTTTCTGATAAAGTTACCTAAGGGTTTATCAATTTTATTTATTCTTTCAAAGAACCAACTCTTTGATTCATTAATTCTTTGCATCATTTTCTTAGTCTCAATTGGATTAATTTCTGCTCTGCTTTTTAAAATTTCCTCCCTTCTTTGTGCTTGATTTGTGCTTCTATTTCTAGAAACTTGAGTTGAAGCATTAGGTTTTTTATTTGTGCTCATTCTGTTTTCCTGATGTGAGAATTCACCACAATATATTTCCCTCTGAGGACTGCTTTCATTGAATCCCAAAGGTTCCAGAAGATTGTATTTGTATTTTTGTTTTATTGTAGATATTGTATAATTAATTTCATCTATGACCCATTTGTTGTTTAGGAGGGTGTTATTTAATTTCCATATGTTTATGGAGTTTTGCTGGTTTCCTTTTTCATTAATTTCCAATTTCATTACACTATGGTCAAATAATACACATGGGATAATTTTGACCACTTTGCATTCACTTAAGCATGTTCTATGGGCTAGTATATGGTCTATTTTAGAGAACACCCCATAAGCAGCTGAGAAGAATGTGTATTCTGATGTTTTTGGGTGGAATACACCCTAAAAGTCTACTAAGTCCATTTGTTCACAAGTTTGGTTGAGTTCTGTTATTTCTTGGCTGATTTTTTTGTCTAGTTATTCATCTCTTTGTGACAGTGGCGTATTAAGGTCCCCTGTTACAATCGTGTTGTTACTGATTTGATTTTTTCATGTCTGCTAATGTGTCTTATATAGTTGGGTGCTTCTGTATTTGGTACATACATGTTTATGACTGTTATCTATTTCTCTTGAATTTTTCCCTAGCAAGTATGTAGTGACCTTCTTTATCTCTTTTGATCATTCTTGGTTTGAAGTTCACATTGTCTGCAAATAGAATAGCTAACCCTGCTTTTTTCTGGGTTCCTGTTACATGGAGTATTGCTTCCCATCCTTAGACTTTCAGTCCATGAATTTACTTTTGAGTTAAAAGTGTTCCTTGTATATAGCATATTGTTGGATTTTGTTTCTTGATACACTCTGCCAATCTGTTTCTTTTGATTGGTGAATTGAAGCCATTTATTTACATTGATAGTTGTAAGTGATATGTATTGGCTTATGCTTGTTATGTTATTTTCCTGCTCTTTTCTCCTCTGTTTAAGTGCTTGTCTTACTTGGTGGTATCATTCTGTTGTTCTTGGAATTGTGGCCATTTTTTTCTCTTTGTAGAATATCTTTCAGTACTCTTTGTAGGATTGGCTTGGTGGTCATGAATTTCTTCAGTTGTTCTTTGTCATGGAAGTATTTTATATCTCCATTAATTTTGAAAGATTGGTTTGCAGGGTATATCAAGCTGGGTTGGAAGTTGTTTTCTTTCAGGAGCTGTAACACTTTACTTCAAGTTCTTCTTGACTTGATGGTTTGTGTTGAGAAGTGTGCTGTGATTCTGACAGGCTTTCTTTTATAGGTAATCTATTTGTTTTCTGTAACAGCTTTTAATATTCTATTCTTGTGGTAAATTTCTGGGACCTTAATAATCATATTAAGGGAGTAGATCTGGGAGTAGATTTATTTTGACTGTGGCTATCTGGAGTTCTATGTGCTTCACTTATTTGTATGTCAGATTTTTTTTCCAAGATTGGGAAATTTTCTGCTATTACTTCTGCAAATAATCTTTTTATGTCATTTGTGTTGAAGCTTGCTTTCTTGTTGACATATATCAGCCTTATATTGTTTTTTCTTTGCATTGTTTTGCATCTGTTGAATTGTCATTTCCTGGTTTCCTGGTTTGTTTGGGTTTTTTTGAGAGATATTTCCTTTTATGATTCCTAGCTGCAATCTTGTCTTCAAGGTCTGAAAGTCTGTTTTTCATTTCATTCAAGTGATTTTTCCAACTTTGAATGGAATTTTTAATTTCCTGGATATCTCTTTGAATCTTTTTTATGCACTCTAATTTTTCCTATATCGTTCTTTCAAGTTTTCCATCATTTTCCTATGTTCCTCTATTTTTTAATCTATGTCTTCTTTAGATATGCTCAGTGATTCTTTCATTATGATTGTAATTTCTTTCTCTCTCTCTCTCTCTCTCTCTCTCTCTCTCTCTCTTCCCCCTTCCTCTGTCAGATTTATATTACTTACATGTTAGAGCTTTTGAATTGTTTCTCTTCAGGTCTTTGTTTCTCTCAGAGTTTCTTTCTTTTTTTGGGGGGGCTCTGTTTTATATTCTGGAAGCTTTTTAAAAATTTTGTTTTCTAATTGTCAGTTGTATTTGTAATATGTATGAACTCATTCTTATTCTCCTGTTACTCTCTTACGTATAATGACCAACATATCTTCTTAAATGTAAGATGATGATAATGATGATGGTGACAATGATGACAATGATGGTGACAATGATGACAGTTCTTTTCTGTTTTGTAAGTTGTGTATTTCTCTAAATCATCTCTTCTCCAAAAGTGCATTTTTTTCTTTTTTGTAAGTTTGGCCTTTCTCTTTCCTACCTGTAATTCTCCACACGTACCATATAATCATGATTTAATACTATAGAAAAAACCATTGAGAACTTTGGCATGCAACTCTAGATGGCATGAGGCAGAAGCAGAATGTAGAATACCAGCACAGTTACATGAAAACCTTTACTGTCCACACTTTCGCCATAGTTGCAAGTTTGACTCCTTCCTTTGTGACTGCTTGCTCTTAGACCAGCTGCTGGTCAGGTTCCTCATAGCACCTGAAACTCACTTCCTCCACTATCCCCATTGTGAATGGTGGCTTTTTGCACATGTTCGTTAGTGAGCCCTGATATCTGTCTCTAAGAGAAACATTAAACTCCATTTTGCAAAGTCTCTTTACCTCACTGTTATGTACATGGTTTTTTTTTTATATACTTGTATTATTTTATTTTATTTTTCCTTAGAAGAACCAGAGGTATATGTTAAGTTATGGGTAGAGAAAAGTTTTTCTGAGCTTCTGTTCTGGATAGTCAGCTATCAGCAAAAAGAATTTTTTTTCTGGGGTCAGTTGTCAGAGATCCAAGCAACATTACCCTGGGCCCAGTGGAACCCAGTTGAGAACTGCAGGCCCAGGAGGATTGTGATAGGACACACTGACCATACAACCACAGTACCAGAGAACTTGAGAATCTATTGGAACCTCTCAGATTTTCTGGTAACATCTTATAATTTTAGAGAAGTGAAGACAAATGAATTGACCTGCCTGAATTACCTAGCCAATGAACTCAAGTCTTCTAACTCCTCCTCCTCCTAACTACTCTTTCCACTTTACCAGCCCTAAATTTAATTGAAGTGTCATTGATTGAAATCTAATTCCCATCTTTCATGTGGGTGTTAAAGGGCAAGATTTGAATAGGCACAGCTCAGGAAACAGAAATGTGAAATTTCTAATGGCAATTTTAAAATATAGGGGAAGCATTTTTATGTGTCTGTGGGGACCTCATGGTGGATTCGAGATATAGATGTGCTAACTTTTCTCTTTACTACCCACATGGGATTTTGGTGGTCTACCCTTATATACTAAGAGCCTGGAAGTGTCCCACCAAGGCAAAACATTGTGGATCAGAAACCCTGACTGCTTTAGGGAGAGCACAGCACTAGAAGATGGCCCAAGAAGAGTACCTCCACAAGCCAGTGACTCCTACCATCGGGCCGTGCGTGAGATCTAGGGTCCCGGGCTTCTCAAGGGGTTTCTCGAAAGGACAGTGAATTCATGTTATTTACAAAGCAAATCTTCAGAGTTAACAGGAACCTACATTTTTTTCTTAGTTAAAAAAAATAAAAAGGATAATGAAGCCCAGCCCAGGCTTGGTTCACATAAAAGCTGATGTAAAACAGATTTACAGCAGAGCACCACCGAGCTTTTATGTGAGGCTGTGCTCAGAGGGGGCACATCCATCTCAAAAGAAGCCGAAGTGAGCGAGATTTAAAAGGTGGCCTTTCTTTGTTCCATAATAGGTCGGACACTTCAGAGTAAAAAGAATCAAAAGGTGTTAAGGATGATATTTATAACGGCAACACAGCACACCTATTTGGTAATAGGCTTTAAGTACTTAAGACATGGAATCATCTTATATTTCATGTGCTCGACTGTGTCTCTTCCTTTGTAAATTTGTCACATAGGAGTGATGTCAACACAGCCTGCAAATAAATGGTTGTTAAACCAGAGATTTGATGTCCAAGGGCTTAGTTAGCTTCACGTTCTAAAGGTCTTAAATTCCCAAGGTGGCTCAGGACGCATGCAAATGCATTGTGTCACAGCAGAGAGGAGATACCTGCATAATTCAGAAGCCCTGGATAATAATTACAAGGTTTATTTAGCCTTCCAGAGGCTTAGTCTATATTTTATGAAATATTCAGAAACTGGTTACATCCAAAAGGTTTCCCCTTCTCTGTATTTTTTTAAAATTCAGACTGAGGTAGAGATTTTCATAGTAGTTTTTGCTGAGAAGCCTTTGCTTTGAGTTATGTGTTTTTCCCCCAGGGTCTATACAAGGGCTGGTCATAGCTATCACTAACTCCAAACTTTGCAGACCTCAGATTTCATCTAGGTGACTGGGACAGGAGAAGGAGAAGAGGCAACTGAATAGATCAAAGAGAACTGAGAAGGTTTTATTAATGTGCTGAAGAAGGAGGAGAGGCTAGGTGGCTCACATCATGAAAGAAGCCCAGGAATTTACCATTCATGCACACTTAGGGGAATGCTGCTGAAACTAAAAGCAGGTTAAGCTGGGTGAGGTGAAAGTAGGGTTCAGAGTCAAATGAGGGCACCTAAGCTTTGTAGGGAACATTGAAATGAGAGCAGTATCTATCCATGTTGAGTGCAAAATAATTAGATGAGACAGAAGAGAAGCTAGGAGAAGGCATACAAAGAGGAAAAGTTGATGAGTTTCCCCACTTCTGGTGTGAAAAGTTCACCAACTGAAAAGCCAAGAGTGCATGAATAACTAGGTAATAATGCATTTCACTGTCAGGATTGCTCCCTGAACTCATTCTTCCCCCACCTACCCCTTGCTCATGTCTTAGGTTTATAAAAATAATGTACATTTGTTGGTATCTTTTTGGATCACGAAGTTTTCTTATTAAACTCCCTGCCAGGGTCAGTGGCAAGTTCTCATTATTTGAAAGAGCATTGAAAACCTCAAATTAAAAAAAAAAAAGATAGACTCTCTTGTGCCTATGCTGCCCTACTGGCAAATACAGACCAATCTGAGAGCACTAAAATAATCTTGAAGGCCTTGATAGTGTCATTACATTCAGAGAAGGAATATACATTTTTTCCTTTTGCTGTGAGAGTTTTCATAGCTTTCAGTGTACCAAGCTTCCAATTTTAACAAGAAAACCACAAGTGTATATTAATAAATATATGTATATTTCACATTTTGCAAATGTTTCCTACCATCTTCCTTCCTTGTCAGTCATGCATCCAATAATAGCAGCCGTGAGGATGAGAACAACATATGCATTTATATACACTCACATTCTCTTTTTTGGGAAGATTTCTGAGTAGACAAGAGAGCTATTAACCTAGCAATTTGTGCTTATTTCTCTCCAGGGTGAACTGAGACCAGATGTTCACAGCGCCAAATGAAGTACACATTTGGCAATTATCTGGTGAATTTTTTTCAGTAGGGACAGCCCAGGATCTAAGGTACATGAGCTGTTTTGATCTAGTTTTGCCCAGTTGTGGCCTTGCGTTTCTCACCTGAGTGCGCTCCAGGGTCACCTTCCTCGGTGGATGGCTCATCTCCATGTTTTCCTGCACTGCATAGATAATCTCCTGCAAAGGTCCAAGCTCCTCCTGGTCTCCTGAAGGCTCCATGCGCAATCTCTGCAGTGTAAATGACAAGGGGAATTTCATTAGAGTGATAGAATTTAATTATCCATTTTTAGAATTGAGCAAGATGCAAGGCTAACAGCTCAACACTATCCAGCAGCGCCCAGGAGGAACTTTTCTGAAGAAGCGTGTGCTTGATGTGTTCAGAGCCTGTGTTTTTATGCTTCTTCTGCAAACCCACAGAGGATCTACTCCTCTCCCCACGGCCAAACTCACTTCACACCCTGCTGGGTACTGAGCCTAAATCCCAGGCAGAGAATCCCAATCATTAGATCTCACAAGAGCTTTCTATTTTGATCATGCTTCCATTTATCTTGTTTTTGTCACCTACACTTTTATTCCCTGTCCTATAGATGACCAGGTCAGTGTTTTGTCATCTTCAATACCTGAGCGCTCTTTCTCTTTGAGTTATTTTTTACAGTTGGATTTGCTAGTTTTACGGGGGAAACAGGCTCACTTCAGAATATTTTGCCCCTATTTGAACTTGCTTTGTGCCTACACACCTCCCACTGAAGCAGCAGGGGCAGGTGCAGCTTTCGACATTCAGAACCGCCTTGTATGGATGGAGAGCTGCTCTTGGCACCACTCTGGGGGTGTTGCTCTTGAAAGCATCTCCTCTCAACCTTGGAGATCACATTTGTAGGTTTGCATGGCCTGAATAACATATGATATGTAGGCACCAGGACATTTCAATGCACAAGACTTGTTCCAATGTTATTGATTTACTCATTTCTCCCTGACACTCCCCATTTGATTTATCTGTCATGTAACCTCTATAATGTTTTAGGAATTAGGAAATAGGCAACACCTTGAAATTTGCTAGAATCCCATTAAAAAATATCTTCATCTTCTTTCTCACAGTTGGGATGACGCTGCCTTTATAGCAGAGAGCCCCAAACCCTGTCCTGTGCCCTCGATTGGTGTTTCTGAATTTCTAATTAACATATTCACTAATGGATTTATGAAGTTCCCCATTTCCCAGCACCTGAATTTTCCCTACTGCTATGCTCCTTTCCCAGTCTTTATTTTTAATGATCATAAATGGGAACACTGTTGGTTTTGTTGCTCAAGCAACTGCATTTAATTGCTTGGGTGAAGATAAAGGTGTGTTTTTCTTTTCCTCTTTTTCCTTATCGCATCCCCATGAACATAAAATCTAATGATGAGACCTATCACCTCCGCCTCCTACGTATGTCTCAGGTTCACTTTCTCTTCCCTTCCACTACAGGACTTCCTGGCTTAAGTTTGACAGTGTCAACTTGACTTGCTTGGAAATAGCCCAGGGGATTCATGAAGCTCGCTTCCAGGTGTGCCCGGGTGGTCACAGAGTCATAGCCTTATGGCACTGCTCCCCTGCTCTGCTCCCTGCCTCTGGGGACTGAGCATCTTTTCTTGGCCCTGCCCTTTCACCATGATGTTTCTGCCTTGGAGCCAGAACTCGTGCTGCTGTGAACCAAGTTCAGTCTCCCTTCTTTTGAGTTGTAGGGTTGAGTATTTTGTCCCAGTAGCAGGAAAGCTGCCTCATGAAGCAATTTAGCTTTGACTTTTGCAGGAGTTTCCCATGTTTGTCTCTTGCTCTATTGATAGCTAATTTTCAAAATACTTAATAAAGGAATTTTTTGTAGCTTAATAAACCATGAGACAGCATATGGCAAAAAAATACACCTCACAATATTATACCCTACCTATTCTGTCTAATAAATAAGTATCAAATAAAATAGCAACTGTTAGGTCAAACAATCATATTGTCATTTTTAAATCATTGGAATCTTCAAACATGATATCTAAGTATGGTTTGATTCACTAGTTTCTTATAATTCCTATCTAATGATTTGCAATGTATATACAAAATGAATACTTTAAGCGTATGGTTTTTGTGCCCATAGTTTGCATGAAAAGCAACATTCTTCATATTCTAGTTTCTACCTGTATTTTTTCCATTTTCTAACATATACTACAGCTATCTTGTTAATAGTGAGTAAAATTTGTCTTTATCTTTAAGCAACTACTGAGCAGTGCCATTATTTGGATGTACCATTAATAATTTACTTTCTTATTGATGGACATTCAGGATGCTTCAAATACTTTGTGACAACACAGGGCACTCTTCCAGTGTTTTAAAAACATGATTCAGACTATGCTACTCTAATCCCCAGGATCTTCCAGTGACTTACTGCTACATTAAAAATAAAATTCCCAGTGTCCCTTGCCAGGCCTCCTTGACTGCAAAGGACGCAGCTTCTTCCCCAGTCCTCTGTCATTCTGTGCCTCCATCCCTAAGTCACCACAACTCAGGACTTTTTGTGTTCCTCAAACCTGCTAAGTTTATTCTGTATTGCCTACACAATTCTCTCCTGAATTTCCTTATGACTGGCTTCCTATCCTTCAGCTTTGATTTAGGTGCAGTGATATACTGGTCAGGGTTTAATAGCCAGCTCTCTGTGTAACGGAAGCCATAACTGTAGCATTGCCAATCTGGAATACAATGCCAATGTACTATTGCAAGTTACTGATGTGATGTCATGCAGCTCACAAGCTTGAGCAAGTTTTAACAATCTATTCTCTGACGATGGTAGCCGGCTCCAGTGCAGCAGGGCTGTGTAAGTGATAGTTTTTCTGAATAACCAGTCTAAAGAAAGCTCCAACCATTGTGAAAACAGCCTCTTTTATTTTCATCTGAACCATATCACTAGCAATGTAATCTTTTCTTACTCACTTGTTTATTAAACTGTTGAGTTATTTCTACTCCCTCTCCCATCTGACACACACTCTCACACAAGACCCTAAGTTTCATATCAACATGGACCTTGCCTACATTTGTTAGTGCTTCTATTTCTTGTATTTAGATTGGCATCTTGCACAAAATAAGTATTTTTAAAATGTTTGTAGAATAAATGAATGAGTAGATGTATTTCAGCTAGTGATTAATTTCCCAGCCCAAATCCAGTCCCAAACCCTTAATCCGCAGCCTCCACAGACAGATCTTGGAGACCTGACTTGTTTTTGAAGTGTGTCCAAGAATGGCTACTAAAAGAGTGACTATAGAAATATGAAAACTTATAGCAGAAATCCTGGGAATGGTGTGTCCTATTGTAGAAGAGCCCAGATAGCCAGGGTGATTACTAACAAGAGTAAAAGAAAAAGATGTGTCACACCCCCTCCCAACAGCAAGGACAGAAAAACTGCTATCCATGTGATGCTTGTAAAATGCCAATTTGTAACGAGTGCTGTAAGAAACTTTGTCCTAAGTGTTCTGAAAATTAATTGTTTTTATGTCACAAATGCTTATGTCCTGTGTTTTCAAATAAATTTAGCAGAAATAATTTTTCCTTTATAAAAAATAAAATTAAATTTATGGGTCCTGAGGACTCATGAGCAGTGTCTATACAACTAAGCTGAATCAGGAGTAGCTGCAAATTAAACATTGCTCTTTCTAATGTTCACCCAAATGTGTCCCAAAATTCTGATGCATTTAAATTTCCTTAGAATGTGGACACTTGTTAGATTGCCAACCTCTTTGTATTCTGATTTTGCATGGCCTGCTTACCTTTCCTCTCTGCTCCAAAGTGCAGCCTCTGTCCAAGTCTGTCACCTCTACTGAGTTACCATCTCTCACTAAGGGCCACATGGACTCCCATTTCTGTATGTTTGCATGTATACATACCTACTTCTTTGGAGCATTTTCTCTTGTCTTTTTTTCTATTATCATTCTTTCACAGTCAATTCAAATTCGAGTTCTCTTTTGAAGACTACTCCATTCTATTCAACCCATACAGATCTTTTCTTTCAAACTTTTATTGTATGTACAGTAGAGAAAATTTTAACAATTGACCTAAAAAGAGGGAGTACATCAGATAGACTGTGTGCTCTGATGATATTAAGAAATGAATATTAATTTCCTTAAGGGTGATTATATTGTTTGGGTTATGTAGGAGAATGTCTTTATTCTTGAATAATACATGCTGAAGTATTAAAGAATGAAGTGTCATGATGTCTACAATTTATCTGAAATTATTTTTGATATGAGAAGGAGTGAGAGAAAAAAATGGAGCAAAATGTTAATAACTGGTACATCTAGATAAGAATATGTAGGTGTTCATCATTATGTTATTCTTTCATCATTTCTATAAGTTTGAAAATTTCAAAATAAAAGGTGAAGAGATAAGTTGGCATATTAGAAATACTTATTAGGCTTTAAAATGTACAGTTGTCTGGTCCCCACCACAAAGATCTCCAGACTGATTAGGTGTGTTTCAGTGGTAGAAACTTTATTAAAACTCCATGAATGGTTTTGCTGGACAGCAGCTTTGGCTGGGTTTCTTTGGAGGCCAGTGTGACATCATGTGCTTCGCGGCGACTTGCCCTCCAGAGAGGAACAACGAAGGAAGTAGGACAGGAGGTGGAGAAGAGCGGAGCAAGGCTGTGTCCTTGGCTGGAGACCAGTTTCAGGCTGATCCCATGGAGAAGCTGTGCAGCAGCCACACTGCAGCCTCAGCCCTGTTTCCCAGCCAGCAACTGGTTTTCTGTATCCTAAGGTGGGTCAGTCACAGAAAAGACTGTTTGGAAGGGCACCTGGTGTGGCATGGGGCTGCCTAGATGAAGGACTGGCAAAGGGGAATCCTACAGAGACACAGCTATGAGTTTGTAAATGACACCTCAGAGGGGACACATGAATTGCACCCAGCCAAGGGGACCTGAGCAGAACATCAGTGACTTCCTGATACACGCTGATTGTTGAAAATAGCACTTAGTCAAAATGGCCTGGGTTAGAGATTGAGTGCTCCTTATTTCCTTTGTTCTGTCTCTCTGACTTGAGGCCAGGGACACATCTCAGGTCGGAAAATCCTCTACAGATGTTAACACAGTGTCAGGCACGTTATAAACAACCAGTTGGCACTCTGGCTCAGTGGCTTGGTCTATTACGTACTCTTACAAACAGCATCTATCTAAGTCATAAAAGAAATTCTCTTAGGGTGATAGGATGCCTTCACTCTGGTATTGTGAGGTGAAGGGTAGAAGATAAATTGCAAAGGGTTTGGGGACCTGGTTCTCCCTTTGCTTGTGAATTTCATGCAGTAGTTTTCACCATCTATTTTTCATGAACTGCTCTGTATCAAAACTGTATTCGAAGAAATATATTTTATCTTAAATGGGGTCTCCTCAGAAGCAAAGCAACCCCAACACCATGATCCAAGTGGTTCACCAGGGCACACTCATAACAGGGTAGGAAGTTAGACAGGGAAGGAAACAACTTGAGCAAGGCACAACAGCAGGAAGCTACCATTATGGGTGTCTGGAGCTTAGTCCCTCAGACTGGCGCAGGATCTCATGTTAGGTACATGGTTGGCATTATCACACCTGAGAGTCCAAACTTCACACCGATCCCTTGCAGGATGCACTTGTCAGACCAGGAAAGATTTTAATCCTCAAAGTCCTAGTCAGCACTGCATGGGAACAGAGTGGTCTCTGGTCATCAAAGAAAGCCCAAAGGCCAAGTGATGCAGAAACAAGGCAAAGGTAAAAGCTACCATGTGTCACACCTGCCCTGTCCTATTTCATCTGCATAATGTACCCGTCTATGGAAGTGGTAATAGCACCTCTCAAAGACTAGAAAATGGTGGTCGGGCATGTCCAACAGCTTCCACGTGATAGGTATTTAGCTGGTGGCAAAGCAGAATTTGACCTCTGATTTGCCCTGTCCCCAAAGTCTATGCTCTTATTTCTACCTGAAGAAGCCCTCAGACACACAGCTGTAGCAGGGAAGCCACTCGAGTGTGGTGGATGGCACGATCACAATGGCTACTGCTGAATTAATGGTTAGTCTAGGCCCGAGCTCCACGGCGAATAAAAACCTGTCAGGTGTCAGGAATTTGGAAGTGGGTTTAGAGGCAATGTACATTCTGCTAAGTAACAAAAGTCAGCCTGTCTGGAGAATCATTCATGCGGGAGCCAGCTGGCACTGAGTGATTTTGCCGGAACGGCCTAAGCCTCTAAGAAGAGCCAACGCTCTGCCCGTCGCAGCTCCTGCCGGCACAGGGTTCCGGTGACTGCCTCCCCACACTGTGCATCTCCACAGAGCCCCTCTCCCACATCACTGTTCTGCGTCTTCCCAGCTGCCTGTCAGGGCCCTGACAGCTCTCTTCTGCAGGATTGTCAGCTCAGCTGTGTTGATGGAAGACGTGTGCAATTTACCAGTTCCAAAAGGGAAGTGATGGAAAGGAGTTGAGGTTAGAGAAGCTCCAAGTCAATGTAGTAAGTTAGTGAGCTTGAAGGTTGGCTCTCACCGACACAAGGATTTCTGTGTTCAGGGTGCTCAGGAGGCTGTGAGGTCTCTGAGTTGATTTGTGCTGTTTTCACCAGATTTGCATACTCAGTCACCAGGTTGACCTGTCCTAGCCCCGCTCATAAAATAGGCTGCATCTAGTTGCTGTGTACACTCTGTGTTCCCTGGGGCAACTGTGTGTCTAGTGTTTCAAGGGGACAAGAACTGGGAAGCGTGGGGCTACGTCTTAGGAAAGAAGTGATTGATGTCTCCATTGCCATGAGATGTTAACAAAGAAAACCACTTGGAAAGCTGGAAACTCAGAGCTCAAAAGAGAAATCTGTAGGTTAATCCTAGAAATCTTAACCGGGATGGATAGGAAGTAGGAAGTGGGGGTTGATGTTCTCTAAATTTCCTTCCTGACTCTATGATCAGAAAATTCTGTGTCTCATATCATAGACTATTTTAGGCTCCTTTCTGTAAGATAAATTTGACAAATTCCCCCATACATGTATGTTCATTAATTGTCTGTATATTACCACACCAGTGTGTAATTTATATCATAAAACTCATATATACTTATTTTCAAAGAATGACATTAAAATATAAATAAAGGAGCTAGTGTTTTCTTCTAGGTCCCTGATGCATAAACTAGTACTTCCTTTGAGACCTAAGCTTTCTAGTTGAGACAACATTGCTGTAGACAGTCTTCATTTTCTTATTTCACCTAATGCTATTGTACAGCATCAAAGTGATTTAGACCACCAAAACTTCCAGGAGGGAAGTTGGCAGAGCCATTCAGAATGCAGGATTCAAACAGAATCAGGTTTAAATTCTGGCTCCGTTAACTTTTAGCAACATGACCTCTCATTTGTTGTGTAACTTACTGAGGCTCCAATTTTTTCATCTATAAAACAACCTAATTATAATCATAGTTCCCATCTTACAAGATTATTGAGATAGTGGAAAACAAGCCTGTAAAATGCATACTATTATACCTGGCACATGATACAGATACAATAAATGCAACAACTGCTGAAATTTTAAAATTGATGTATGCCTCCCCTGCCAACCATCATCTTCCCTAGCATACAGGATTAATTGTTGCTCTAGTGCAAAGATCTAAGCTCTTCATGGATTGAGAGCTCGCAACTACGTAGTTGATTGTGCAGAGGCTCAGACAGCCCCTGCTTCCTCCTGATAACCTCTTGGACTCCAGAAATGGCCTCCAGGACTTGTTCTTGGGAAGACCAGATGAGTCCCTGATTGTCTGCAGGTATTACCTCGTTCTGCCTGGAGTCCCCTCATGGGATTCCATGTTACAGAGAAAAGAAGAGAGAGTTCCTGCAGGGTCAGAGATGAGACCAATGGCAGGGAGAGAGCAGTGACCCTGATGTTCGAGTCTCTCTTGCTGATCCTTCACTACCCTTGGTCTAAAACCTCTGTCCCTGCACATAGAAACTGCTCCCCTTCAGTGATCTTTTCTCCTTTGGAACATAATGCAGTATTATTTTTTTCCTGGAAAATTTTTGGTAGCCACAATTAAACACTAAGAAATGGAACCAGGACCTGCCACTTTGTAGTTGTATGATATTGGGGGATTCATGAATCTGAATATCAATATCTTCATTTGTAACTTGGAGGTATACTTTAGGACCCAAAAACAGATGGTGAAAGAAAATATGCCTTTGTATATATTTCAATATATAAAAAAGGATTTATTTTTGGTTTTCTGTCATGGGAAATGATGGGATAAAATTGTGGACAACAGAATAGAAACTGTTTTGATACTCCATGCTTCTGTGGATTCTATCATTGAAGGAGAGAGAAACGTACCACAGAACTAAAGCTAGTGTAGGGGAGGGAGAAAGGGAATGAGAAAGAGAATTCCTAATATAATTTAAGGAAGCAAACTTCAGAATTAGAGGGGAGCAAAATGAAGGGTGAGGAATGGAACTATTATAATTCTGATCTATTGTACCATCTAAAAAAGACATCTTATTGAACTCCTGTACAAGCAGCAATTACCTGGAAAATAAATGTAATAAGAATCTCCTCAGTTGGCAGTAAAATTAGCATTGCTGAATTTTAATTAATAGTCCAGCTTGAAAGGAATATAGTTTGATGAAAATAGTGGGCTCAACTATGGAGTAAGCTCGCTCAAATCAGGATCTCTAGCAAGTATTGTTTTTCCTTTAGATTCCTGGAGATTTTTGCATCTTCTGAATCACTGGGAGACCCACATGGAAAGAACTTCAAAGCAGCTCATACAAAGAAAGGATGCTGATCGCTAGCCTTCTCTGTAGGCTTTGGTTTCCTCATTGCTAAGACGGTAGAAGGGTATGTTGTGAACGCAGCAGACTCAGGCCAGGGCCTGTCTATTTCCTTTGAGCTTTAGTATTCATTGTTTTTGGTTTGGACACGTGGGCTCTGAAGCGTTTTCTGTTTTCTACATTAAGTGATGTCATAAAATAATGGGGACACTAATGGTTGTAAGGAGGAACAGATTTACGGAGAGCCTAGTATGTGCCGGGCATTGGGTAAAGAGCTTCATACGCATTATTACTTGTGGTTACCATGATGTCCCTTTGAGACAGTAGCTAATATTTGCAACCCCACTTCACAGATGGGATGCTGGTGTTCAGCACTATCTCTCTCAGTGCCGTAAAGCTGGCATCCAAAAGCTCGCATCTCAGTGGGAGTGTGGTGCCAGGAATTAAGAGAAGTTTCTTCACTATAACTCGTAGGGATCCTTTTCAGAGTTAGAGCCATACCCCATTGTTGGGACTGTGACATAGCAAGATCAAGTCTCATGAGATCCTCCAACCCTGAATTACCCCCAAATTTCTTCCCATTTCCAGCAATCATCTTATTTCAATACTCTGGATGCTTCCAGATCACCTCTGGTTATTTCTTCTTCTTCATATTCAAGCATTGGACAAATTCTCTTCTTTTATTACTTAATTAATTCAGTGCTAAGGTACCAGGTACTGCATGAGAAACTTAACAATAATAGTTCCTTAATTTACACAGTGCTTCAGAGTTTTGGGGCGCATTCATGCACATCACCTTGTAATGGCTTCTGAAATGGATGGCCTGAGTTTTATAGATGAGGAAGTGAATGCTCAGGGGAGGGAAGGAGCTAGAATTATAGTGCAAATGGGAGGAAGAGTTGCACTGAAACTAAATCTTTTCCTGAGTTTAAAGTTCAATGTCTTGGTACATTTTAGGTTGCTGTGATAGAATGCTTGAGTAACTTGTAATGGAAAAAAGATAATTTAGCCCATGGTTTTGGAGGTTGGAAGCTTAAGACCAGGCAATGGAATTGGGTGAAGCCTGCATATTGCACTGTGACATGTCAGAGAAGCCGAGGAGTAAGTGGACATTGGGAAAATCATGGGATGAGGGAGTGCCCTTGCTTGGCGGCAACATCCTCTTGCAAGGTCAAACACACTTCTTTGAGAAAGACGCTAATTCTTCCTTAAGGATGCAATCAAGTGATTACACCCCCATAGTGCTCCAGGGCAATCACATTTCAGCATGACTTCCAGAAGGGAGAAACTGTATTTGTACAATATCATCCAGTGTCCAAGCAACGCAGACCTCCTCAGCAGCTCCAATATCTGCCTTTCTTTTTTTTTATTTCCATGGTTTCTACCCAAGTCCAAGTCCACATTCTCTCACCTCTGCTTTCTCTGATTTCTGTCTTTCTACTTCAATCTAGATTTAAACTAATTCTTTTCTCATAAAGAGCTTTTATTAATACATAAGATCAGGCTTAAGAACAATTGGGCTTATACACAATTTCTTGCTCTTAAACCTGAATTGCATTTCTTTTTAAGTCTTTCAAGGTCCTCCATAATCTAGCCTTCATCTAGGCTTGCAGCTATATAATTCATCTTCTTCCCATCATTTGAATCTCCCTATTGCCTTTCAAGTACGTTAGGCCATTTGCTGTAATTATCTGTTCATATGCATGTTTCCCAGGTTATCTTTCTCATCTTTGTACCCCAGAACGTGCCTCCATGGGATGCACACGCTTACACTCAAGCCTTAAACAAATGTCATGATCCTCAGTATTCTATTCTCAGCACTCAAAATCTGTGCTTCCTAAAGGCCCAGTTGTACCACATTGTGATAATCTTCAGTCCTGTTTAACACTTGCAGTTTATACCGCATCTTAGCTCTTTCAAAGTGTGAACCAGAAGGAAAAGCATCACCTCAAAACTTGTTAGAAATGCAGAATCTCAGGGAACACTAGAGTTAATCAAGATTTACATATTAACAAGGACCTAGGTGATTGGTATGAACATTAAGTTCTAAGGAACGTTGGACAAAGACTCTAGTCTTGATGTGATGTCCTGGACTAAGTAGAGGTTTTGATGCAAATCCCTGAACTTGAAGCACAGTCTTACTGGTTCTATGACCTTGAATAAACTTGCAAAATTGTTCACACCTCTGTTTTCTTATATATAAAGTAAATATAATGACCTCCCATCACCCTTCAGCAAGGTTTTTGCATGCATTATCACAAACACGTTTTTAGATAGTTTTATCATAACTTGGAAGAATACTGAGTCACAGTACTGGCCAGTGTGCAAGCACTAACTGGTAGGGGTACAGTCAAACTCATATCTGGTTGGTATAAATTCCATTTCATCCTCATGCTCCTATTCTGCATCCTAGATTGTTGGGTTTGACAACATATCATTGTAAAATCAAGTGAGATTGAGGTTATTCTGTGTTTGTACCCAGAAAAGCTGTGTACAGTCTTATTAGTTACTAACTGTATTGCTAGCTTGAATTGTTCTCTAATTACTTTAAATATTTTCCCTTGTTTCCTTGAAGTTAATAGTGTCCTTCCTTAGTGCGTATGTATTTGAAGAATTTGAGGTACTGGTCCTTACTGCAAACAAGAAATATCAAATATACAGCAAAGGTGCATGTGGATTCTTGCAGAAGCTGATTAGTGATGAGCTCAAGATGGAATGGAAGGAGGCAGAAAATAGGGGAGAAGAAGCTAAATTGGCATTTGATTTATCTGGGAGACAGGAAAGTGTGAAAGAAAATTGATTAGAAGTAGGACTTGGAAGTAAAAAAAGATGAACCTGGAGTGTTTTTGATTATTCAAAGAGGAAGTTAGAATTCGTGAAAATGGCTTAGGCTAAAAAAGCTAGGAAAAAATCGGTCTTTAGAATTTAGATATAGATTTCTCTGAGGTGTGGAATGAGTGTAGTCTTTTTTTTCCAGAAAGTTAAGCTCTCTCATGCCATGCTGTTTGTCCTTTTGTGTACAAATGCATTATTCACCTATTGCTGCTGCTATAGAGTTTTAAAATGTAAAGAGCAACATGACCTTACTCATCAAAGCAAGCCCTCGGCCACATCTAGAAACTCAAGAGTGGGCATTGCTCATAGAAGAATCAGAATAATTTGTGCTGTTACCAAATGTACCCATGGTGCCAGAGCCTCCTCCTTCTCTGGTGAGTGAAGTGGTCATCACCATGCTGGGAACAACTTGAATATTCTATGTGTACCGCTCCACACTATGCCATTCTCAGCCTTGGAGAGGAACTGAGTGAAGCAGTATTATTGTCTGGTTTCCAAGAGTGGAGGGTGATGGAGAAGCTGGGAAGAGAGATGTCATCCAGAGTGGGATGCCTGGGGGTACTTTAGATATTAGTCTCAAATCATAGACTGTGTATTGAAAGCTGCCAAGAATGAATAGCTTAAGAAATGTAATCTGGGAGAGAGTCTAGATGGACCAGACATCTTAAGTTATACAGAACTAAGAAGGGAGTCTAAACTTCTTTCTTAAACTCGGTCAAGCTGGATCATCACCTACACTGTGTACCTATGAAGGCTGTTACCTAGTCAATGTTCTTAGGAGATTCATGTTTGGTTTAAAAATAGCCCATGACTATAAAGAAATAAGGGAAAGCACTGAACTTTCAAGGCCTTGTTTAAGGGGCAGTGACTGAATCCTGCACTTTGGTTTGGGGAATAACTTTGCATTAAATTCCAGTTCCTAGTAGAATCTACTTGGAGGCAAGGGTCAGGGCAATGGAAATACAATTACAAGCATAGTGATTTGAAACTGAACATATTCTTGTCCAAGTTCAGAACTTTGCTCTTTAATTGCAGTATGCTCTGTAAATGCCCTTAACCTTCATTTATAAAATAGAATAATAATGCATCTCATGGTGATGCAGGTTAAATTTAATGATATCTGAGAAGATATTTGCATCTGTTGGTTTGCCTATTTTCATACTTGAATCTCTGTTTTAAATATGGAAACTTTAAAATTAGTGACAATAACTTACCAAATTTTTACTATGGACCAAGCACTGAAGTAAAGATTTTGCATACACTATCTAATTCCCAGAGTATTTTTTTCATGTTGGTAATATTTTTGGGGCATTTCATGTAGTGGTAAATTAAGGCTTGAAATAGTAACAAACTACCCCATGGGAACAGAACTGCTGGATGGTGGAGCCAGCACTTGAATTTCTACCTATCTCTCTAAAGCTTGAAGCACTTGGCTTTTGAGCTCTAGCATCATGAAAGGCAACCATCTGGCACTGCTCACCACCTGTGGTTGGATTTCAAATGCTCCAGGGGATGAGCAGAACTGCTGGGTGAACAGTGGGTTGTTTGTTAAAAGTCACAGCCCAACACGACTGGAGGCAAAACCCTTCACATAGGGACTCTGTTAATTTTGAACTTCAGATAAACAATAAATTATTTTAATATAAGTATATCTGACACAGTACTTGGAGCATACTTATTCTAAAAGTTGTTACATTTTATTTGTTCAACCTGGCAGCACTAATATAGTAAGGCATCAGTCTCAAACTGAGTTAGTCGATCAGAACCTAACCCTATGGTTTGGTCCAGGACTTGATCAGAATCCAAACAATGATTTTAGAAGTGGAAGAGATGAAGGTCAGTCAAGTACAGTGTGTCCAGCCTGCATCAGACCTCAGCCCCAGCCTTGCTCTGCCTGGACCTGAGACCACCTTCCTCCACTGCTGGCGCTGTGGTACCTGCAGCCCAGTTCCCTTTGTGACAAAGATTTGGAGCAAAGGCATTAGACTCACTGCTGCATAAATGGGCATCATTTTCAGGAACTAAGGTTTGGACAGTCAAGTGGTCATGAAACAGGTGTCTGTCCCATGACTCTCTGCAGAAGTGAGGCTTTAGAAAGAATTTACATGTGAAAACTGAAAAACAATTCAGCCAGAGCCAATTTCAGCTCAAACCAGTGGGAAAATTGCTGCTCAAATTGGTATTTCCATTGCCAGGTATATTGACAGAAATGAAATAAAAAAGAGTCTCTGTTTTATGAATTTGCTGTGATTACAAAACAAAGTAAAAAAATAGGTAGAGGGATTTATGTCCCCTTGTCGGTGGCATAGTGGATTTTGACAAGGCTTTGCTTTGATAAGAGTGAAAATGCTGATGGTTGAGCCAGAACACACCTTTACTGCATGAAGAGCCACATGGCTCTGGGTCTTTGGGTGGAATCTTTCATCTGTGCTCACATCAGTGGATTCTTCTCAAACTGGGGAAAGGCAGGAAGTAGATAAGGGATGTGACATTTCCAAGGTCACAGACTGACAAAGGCAGTAGCTGCTGGGCTACAGTTGGCCTAGACCCTCAAACTCCCTGCCACCTTCAGCCTTCTCCCCTCCTTGGCCAGGGAAGCCAGGCTACCAGGACCCTCCCTGTAAACATGGCCATTTCCCTCTTGTCCTTATAACTTTACAATGGCCTTGTACCCTGGAAGCTGTGCCTCTTCTCCAGGGCTCTGCCATCTCCGGCCTCTCTCACTGATGCGTGCCGTCCTCCTCAGCTTCCCTCAGTCTGCAACGTGTAGGCATCATAAGTGGTGGGGTCATACAAAAAGCTAGCAGCCCTTCCATAATTGCCACTGACATGGAAATACAGGAACAAATGAGTTGCAATTCATATGTCGCCGCATGACAGAACAAAAACCTCTACCGAGGAATTAAAGCCATAAATATCCTACAGGGCTCCTACCTGCAAGCTTGATCCTGACATCTGGAACGGCAGCTCACTGGCGTCACTCTGCTGTGGGCATGCTGCTCACAGTTCTGGCTGCAGTGAACCTGCAAAGCAGAAGGGACCAGAAGGGAAAGTGTGGAAGGGCAAGAGAGATGCAGGACACTATCAGTGGGATCCTGATAGCAGAAGCCCCCTTTCCCCTACAGTGACCACAGCCAAGAAGAAGCCTTGACTAACTGTCTCCTGCTCTGAGACGCCCAGAAAGCCAGCTTGTGACAAAAGCCTTGTCCTTCCAAGAGGCATTAGCAGCTTCATGGCTTGTCTCCCATCTGATTGACAGAAATGTGACAGCTCAGAGTTTGTGCTGCTGGAAGGGACAATGCTGTGGACTGAGAGGAGGACAGAAGCTGCAGCTTGGGGCTGCTCATTGGCTGTGCCTGAGCCTATTTCACCAGGCTGTGGCGAGGAGTGAAATATGCAGAAGGCTCAGAAGGATTCCAACTGGTGATCCATACAAGTAGGGAATTTACTAATGTGGCTGTCTTTTGACAGATGTTTACTATTTGTGGAAGTGGGCGGGATGGTGCTGGCGAGGACTGCATCCTGTACTAGAGGCAGCTGGTGACTCTCCCATTGTGGTGGGAATCCCCAGGCCGGGTGCTTTTTTCTGGGACCAACAATTTTTCTGAATGAAATGGCTCTGTTGCTGCCTAAGGCAATTTACATTGTGTTTTTAGGGGCCTTGAGCCAATCGTTGATTGGGAATACTTCCCTTTCACTTAGCCTGTGCCCTCTCTGTGCATGGTGGATCCTGTGTGCTAGTGCAGTGGATCTTCCTGATACAGACCAACTCTAGTAAGCCAGATTTCAGAATAACAGCCTTGAGTTTCAACAAAAACTCTTAGGTCCTTTGTGTTTTAGATTTCCTACTGGGAAGATGGAAAGAAAAATATCAACTTATTGTAGCTGATTTGAATGGCTATAAGAAAATGTCTTCCACTAGGTGGCTTATAAACAATAGAAATGTATTTCTTACATCTCTAGATACTGGAAGTCCAAGACTGAGGCACTAGCAGATTCATGTCTAGTAAGGTCCTGATCCCCAGGTAACAGTCTTCATTGCACTGTGTCCTCACATGATGGAAGCACAAGGTTACCCTCTGGGGCCTCTTTGATGAGGAAACTAATCCTAACTAATGATGAAGGCCTCACCCTCATTGCCCAAGCACCTCCCAAAGGCCATCTTCCAACACTATCACCATGGCGATTAGGGTTTTAACATATCATTTTCAGAACGATAAAAGCTTAAGGCCCTTGCACAGCTGCACACCTTCTTAGATACCAAAGAGGGTGAGTTCAAAGCTGAGATTTGAAGTCCAGAAAGCTGTCTTCATCCTGTGATTTTCCTGGGTGGCAGTTGCTGGGGCTGTGTTCTCCATGTTTTTATATGGAACTGAGAAGACGAAAGGGTGGAAAACAGAATGGGATCTGTCTTAGTTACATGTTGCTGAGACAAAGTACCTGACCACAAGTTAAAGAGGGAGAGATTTATTTTGGTTGATCATTTGTAGAGGTTTTAGGGTGTAGTTGGCTGGTTCTAAGGCAGAGTGGCATGGCAGAGAAGAAACAGTTCATGGTATAGAGGCAAGAGGTAGAGTGGAATCAAGTGAGGAAGAGGTATATACATCCTTCCAGGCCACCCCCACAGTGACCCATCTCTTCCCACCAGGCTTGATCTCCCATTATACCCAGCTATAAACTCATCAGTGGATTGAGCCAATGATGAGTGTCACACACACACAATCCAGTCACCACTCAAAAGCCCAACTTATGAGCACACAAGGCTTTGTGGGGGGCATTCAGATATAAACCATAACCTTTTCCATTTCCCGAGAACACAATATATTGCCATTAACTACATATAGTCACCACGTTGCACAATAGTCCTTTTGAACTTATTCCTCTTATCTCATTGTAATTTTGTATCCTTCAGCCAACATCCTCAACACCATGGCTGCTGGTTACCAGCACTTGTCTCTGTGAAATCAACTCTTTTAGATTCCACGTAAGAGAGATCACACGGCAATGCATGTCTGTCTGTTTCTGCCTAATTTCACTTAACGTAAAATTCTCCAAGTTCATCTGTTTTTTTCTTAATAACGATAAGATTATACCTTACTTTTTAAGGTTGAATGATATTCCATTATGTGTGTGCATGTGTGTGTGTGTGTGTCACACTTTATCCATACATCAGTTGATAAACACTTAGGTTGATTCCAAACCTTGTATCTTAGTGACTTTCCTCATTGCTGAGACAAAATACCTGATGCTCAAAGATAAAGGAAGAAAGGTCTATTTAGCTCACAGTTTGTAGAACTTTCAGCTCATAGTTGGCTGACTCCAAGGCAGAGTGCCATGGCAAGGGGGCATTGCAGAGGAGAAACAATCTATAGCATGGCAGGAGGCAGTAAAGCACTGAAGTAGTGAAGAAGCAGCTTCTTTCTGTCTCTTTATATTCCATCCAGGCTACGTTTTGGGTGGTGCTATTCACACCCAAAGTAGGTCACCTTAATCTCAGCATCATATTCTTAATCCCAGCATCACACACTCTAACTCAGCCACCTTCAAAGCTCCCTGTGAGGACTTGGGGGGACATCAACACACACGTCATAACACTTTGGCTATTGTAAAGTGTTGCAATGAACATGGGAATAAAGTTCTCACCATACTGATTTCATTTCCTTTGGAATATGTGCCAGGGCTGGGATTTGTGGATCACTCAGTAGTTGTACATTGAATTTTCTGAGTAGCCTCTGTGCTGTTTTCCACCATGGCAGCAAGGTTGTGCATTCCCTTCCACACTAAGCAAGGGTCCCCTTTACTTCATTTTTTTTTTTTGCCAGTGCTTGTTATCTCTTTAAATTTTCATCACATTGAAGACATCATGGAGCAGGTTGATTAGGAACTTATCACATATAAGTGCAGACTTAAAAAACTGTTTCATCTCCGAATTTTGATTTCCCCACCAATAAATCACATGACTATAAAGAAAATTGCCTCTCTGGGCCCTGTAGTCTTACCTGAAAGCCAGGATGATAATCTTCACCCCCAGGTGTCCTGGGAAAGGTAAGAGAGCCTCTGCATGCTCTTTGTTCAGCAGATGCCAAGCACTGAATTAATTATTTCCTGGGTTCATTCTCCCTCTGCAGTAATCAGCACATGTCACTGCTTTGCTGAAGGAGAGAGTGAAAGAAACTGGAAATACAAGCTCATTTTCTGTTTATTTTTGTAAGAGGAGATGGCTGCGTTTAGCCCAGCTGCATCTGAGCTACAACCTAACATAGTATGTACGTGGAAAAGCAAAGATAGAACACTAGGCATCAGGGAAATGGGTGGATATTCATGAAAATCAAATATTTGTGAAAATTTCATAGGAATTATGTGACTTCAGGTTGTAAAAAATATGTAAGTAAGGTTATTAAGGGTTTTAAAAAATAACTGAAGATTCCTAATAAAGGTACTTTAACTGGAAGAGTATAATCATATCCTGAAAACTATGCAAACTATATATTTGCTCATATATAATGGACTCTTTCTGGGATGATTCAAGGAAAATTCATGGCTGGCTGCCACCAGGAAAGGAATTTGGTGGTAGATCAGGAGTCAAAGGAAATGATTTCACTGGGTGATCTTTGTTTCTTTTGAATTTTGAACTATGTGAGTGTATTGATCAGCTATTCATGGTAAAAATAAATAAAATTAAAACCTCTAGTGAAAATCAATGTAATATCCATTCATTTCTAAGAAGTTGCTTAAATATTTGTAAAACTGTGCCATAAAAAAGACAAGGCAAAAATATAATGTTGATTCTAGTTAATACTCAGAGAAAGTCTTCTTACCTCGTATTCATCACTCTGCTGTCTTACTGAGCATCAGAATCACAGAAATGGTAGCATTACTTGTGCACATGCTATGTTTGTGGGTGGAACGCGCCTGGCTAGGGATCTGTGTTAATGAGGCTGAGGTCTGGGGTTTGACCTGCAGATGGCTAGTTAACTGCGTTCTGTTCAGGAGACAAAGATGGTGCCTCCTTCCCTGATTGTGCATGTGGCCCATGACAACCCTGGCAAGACTGTGATGAGATCTGCAGGTGTGCATCTCTGAGGAGAAGGCCAAGAGGGAGGTCAGGGATACCCTTATGCAAAGTGAAGGGATATTAGGCAGGGATTTGAACAACAGTGTCATAGATGAAAGTGCATGGGACATGCAGGCCACTTGCTAACAAGAGCTCTCCTTCCAGAGGACAGTCTAGCAGGTCTGTTGGTAATCAGCCATGCATGCTTTCCATTTTCTGCCCAAATCTGTTTTCTGGTCATGTCCTGGAGCCCTTAGATTGTGTGAGCTCATCGGATTTGGATGCACATGTGTGAGCATACACATTAGTTGGGACAGGATGTGGTTAAAATGCTGAAAGAGATTTTGGACATTCAAACTAAGCACCTAAACACTCTTGGTAGTCTTTGGACCTGACTTTCACCCATCTTCTGCATTCTCAGGATCACTGCTGACAGTAGTTTTGCAGAGGAAATTTTCCCAGAGTGGCAGCAGTGCATAGCGCACGTGTGTATACAAGTGTGTCTGTGTGTCTATATGTCTGTGTGTGTGTCTGTCTGCATTGTGGGTCCTGTGTGTGAAGGGATGCAGAATGCAAAGACTGAATCTCCCTTTGTAGTAACTGAGGTTTTCTCAAAGTCTCTGAATTTTGGAGGTGAATGAAGGAGGGTTACTCCCCATCTAACCATGTTTGTCTCTCCTAAAAATTTCTCAAAGCAAAATCTTAGGCCCACATAAAGTCAACCAGGGTGGAATAATAGTCTCAATAGCATTCACTTGTGAAAATTTTCTGTATTTATTTTTAAATTTTCATTTTATTAGTAAACGTTTTTAATGCACAATGATGACATTCATTGTGGGAAGTTGGCATGTATACATAACACATCCCAATTCTTTTCATTCCATTTTTTTTTTGTCAGTACCAGGGATTGAACTCACAACCTCATGCCTCCCAAGCAGGCACTTAAGCCACCGAACCAAACTCCCTGCCCTCCATTTGTCTTTTCTTCCTCCCTCTCCCACCTTCTCTTGGCTCCTTCCCTTTTGGCAAAAATCTATCTTCCTATTTCTTATTATCTTTTATCTTATTCTTTATTTATACTTTGGGCTTCTCAATAAGAGAAACCATGTGGGTATTTAAAGTCTGTGTGTCTGATTTATTTTGCTTAGCATTATGGTTTCAAGTCGCATCTATTTTCTTATAAATGACTCAAGTTTATCCTTCTTTATGACATAGTAGCACTCCCTAATGTATCAATACTACATTTTCTTTATCCATCATCTGTTGGTGGACATATAGGCTGTTTCCAAGATTCAGCTATTATGAGTTAGAATGTCATAAACATGGGTATGCATGTATCACTGTAATATGATGCCTTTGGTTCCCTGTTGTTTCATTAAATAGAACAAGTCCATGAGGTAGGCTTATCTCCATTTTACATGCAAAGAAACTGGGTCCAGGGGTAGGTGTCTCCTTCCACATCACAAACTGCGATTCATACTACTTCTCATCCACGAATAAGATGCCTTGGGACGTGTGGTGTTCAAGCTTCATGGTCTGATTAAGAAGCCTGGGCAGGAGGATGCTGTTGGCAGGGTGCCTGCTCATGCACTGAGTTATATCCCTTGAAGAAAGTTTCACTGGAGCCCAGATTTGAGCCAAAGTTGGGGCCAGTTCTCCCTGCACCTGAAGATCATCCTAATAGCTACCTGTTAGTTTCACTGGTGCTTACCCAGCAGGAAGTTATTGGCAAATATCATGTGTTTACCCAGTAATTACACACCCATGCAGATTACTCACTAATTACACTCAGCAGGTGCAAAAGTCATTAGCACAACCATCCCTGGCACTGGGGGTGAAGGAGGTGCACCACTCCACACTGATTTGTATTAATTTCATAACATCTGGTAATTGCCTATTATTTACCATATCGAGGGTTACTCCACCTCATAACAAAACTAAAAGTTGTGTGGGTCACTTACTGAAGTCACTTTGCTATTAAGTCAAGGGCCACTCTGGGCACATGGCAGTGTGACCGGCTGGTTATTCTTCTTGCGTGAACCATGGGAACAGCCGCAGTGGGGAGACACTAAAGGTTTCAGCCAGAAGAACTGACTTCTATTACCCATGTGTGTGTGTCCTAAGCAAATTTAAAATCCTAGGCTAGCCTCTCCAGCACCTAGCATATTCCTGAGTTGCTGTGTGCTCAAGAATTAAAACTAATTTTAATATTAGCCCTAAGCAAAGCATAATTAGAAAGCTAAATCTTTGGCAACTCTCTCCTACCCAGGCCTCTCCACTGCCGCCTTCTGCCCCCATCCCACCTTCCTGCCATAATGCATCATGAAGCCAAATGTAAACGTCTTGAAGACCGTCTGTAGCAATGAACACATTTGTTCAGCTAATTGAAAGTTGGTTGTAGGGCCAGGGATATAGCTCAGCAGCACAGCAACTGCCTGGCAAGCACAAGGTCATGAGTTCAACTCCCAGAACCAAAAAATAAAAAAAAAATAAAAAATAAAAAGTTTGTTCTTCTCTAAGGCAAATACCAGGGGGATGGCACCTGTAAGGATGGGTTGATCTCTGCTCCAGGAATGCTGGGGGGCAGGACAGCTGGGTGCAGACCTGCAGATTGAGTGACACACATTATGGGTTCCTGGAGCAGTCACTCTCTCATCCTGAACACAAGAACCTACAAAGCCAAGCCAATGGTGAGGTAGGTCTGGTATCAAACAAGGTTCCCTTTGATTTCAAATATCCATTTCATCTCCAGAACAGTCTTTTGTAGCATTTTAGTGGTGTGGAAGACTTGCCCTGGATTCCCTGAACAGACCTTGCAGGAACAGGCAAGTGTCTGGAGACTGACACGAAAGACCCACGAAGACAGTAGGACAGGCGTCCTGAAGGATAAAGATCACAGTCTGAAATGGTGGTCAGGTACAGTCTGCTCGCCTACGGGTCCGGGAGGACTCAGCCCTGGCTAGAAAAGACAGAGCTGAATTCTCATTTGCTGACAGAAAAGAGGATCTGGGACCTAAGGGGAATTTGTCCTATGCCCTGGGTGACAGACTCACCTGCTTCGCTGCTGAAAATGGACTCAGCCATTGAGAGGAGGTTGTCTCAGCTCAGAAGAACAAACATGTTTGTACTCCAAGGAATCACGAAACAAGCAGCATGGTATTGCTTTCTACTTCACGTGGCTCAACGATTCCACGAAGGTTTGGGGGATGCTTCCTCCTTTTAAAAGTGCTAAGTACATGGCTGTCAACATTACTCTCACAACTTGTGAAATCGGCATGGAAAAGAGAGAAGTGAAAAAAGGACTCGAGAACAAAACCCAGACAGACCCCTGGCTTCAGCGTACAGCACGAAAGGGGGGGACATATTCTCCTTGTGCAGACCGGACATGGAAGGACCACATCAAAACTCTCTGGACATTGCCCAAACCCCATTTCTTCAGACCCCAGAACCCTGTATCTGCGTTTTCCAGAATCATGCCTGCTATTACGGGTTTCTTCTGGACACCTCAGGAGCTACTGACAGCGGAGCAGAATCATAAGCCTTCTGTTCCCACTTATTTCCCACACCTTTTTTACCCTACAACTGTCATCTTTGGCTTTCTTTCTAAGTGTCTGCTCTTTATTTTACAAAGTGTTAAAAAGGAGGAGGTGAGGATAGATTCTAGTTCAATCAGAGAATTGTGAAGTGGGCACACTGCTCACTGCAGCACCCTCTTATTTCCAGTCTCTCCCAAATTCATTCTAAACTTGGACAGTCCCACCAAGACCCTCGCTAGTATCCCCTTTGTTTACAGTCCCAGACCTCTTCTCTTGGGTCTCCCAGTTATCACTAATTTCATTACCTGTGGTTAGCACTCTGGAGAAATGTGCAGGATCTTTCTGGGTGATCTGAGAAGGACAGGTCTATGCAGGAGCTCAAGGCAGAAGGAGGGGTGAACGTCGAAGGCACCTGCAAACATGCCATCCATGTGTATCCATTCCAGGGGGCCCTACATCCCACTCTGCCCCCGATCAAGATGTCTTTATTTTTTATGAGGAGATATTCCAATTCCCATTCATAGACCAGTTTAACTAGTAAAGCTTTTTTGGGACATTTTTGCCAGTCACTTCATGGCACATCTAATTTCTCTGTCCTCTGACTCCCTGTTGCCTTTAGCCACAGGCAATCACCAGAGGATGATGGTTTCATTAGTTTGCAGGTATCTGTGGAGATCTGGAACCCACTTAACATCCCTGTGCTAAAGGTGATACCAAGACAGGAAGGAGGCCCCGATGTCGGCTCATTCCCAAAGCAAGCCAGTGCTGTCCTCTGATCCAGTGGCAATTTGACTTTTGAAAGATGCAACTTCATTTAACACTGGGTCTTAAACGCTGTGATCTGTTACTTCACTTAATTATCAGAATAAATCTAGTTTTTCTAGGGGAAGGAGTTGAAGATGAATCCAGGTCATTGCACATGCTCAACATGTGCTCTACTGTGGAGCTATACTACACTCAGCACCAAATCAGATAATTCTATGTGCTGTAAGAAATGTGGGAGGACTTAGATGAGTCAAGGTGGCTCAGGCTGTTGCATTGCAGATTTCTTATGCAAGCCCAAGTTTCTCTGCTATCAAGCACATGTATTTCCCCAGCCCTGTACTGTCCCCTCAGGGAGCTAAACAAGAAAGGAGTTTTTTTTCTTATTCACCAGGAGCACCCTTCTCTGAGATTCCTGCTCTTTTCCAACTTCATGGGAGTCATCGAGGGATGACTCCCATGCAGAGACTGTCTGCCCCTGCATGAGGGAGACCATGTACCTTCACTTCCTTCATGAGTTACCCTCTTAAGTCTGTCTTAGCCAAACAGCTTCTGCCCAAGTTTCAGATTCTCCATTATACATCATCTGCCATTTTCTGGCAGTGACTGAAATTCATTACACGAGGCAGCTCTGCGCTGCTTGAGTAATACCATGAATTCACTTTGAATGGCAGAATTCACAATGGTTGCTTGAAAACAGTTTAGTTTTTCAAACACACTTCCTCTGAGCTAGCCAACTCGCCTTCTGTCTTGTTAAAATGCCACTTATTTGGCTTTCTAGCCACATAAAAGTTTTATATGATCTATTATGGGACACTTTAATTACTATTGTTTATTTATTATGATTGTATCTGAATTGCCATGGAAAGTCAATAATAACTTGGCAAAGGGTGCATGAAGACAACATTACAATATTGTTATCAGGGAGGCAGAAGGCTTGGTTTGCACAGCAGAAGGGATAGTCATCTCGATTGGCGTGGCTTGTATGTAACCGCATCTGCGCTGGGTCACTCAGCTGGATCTCTCTTTGGAATAAGTGCTCCTGGAAGGAGGGAGCTGAGAATTTTCCCCAGTGCTGCATACTGCTTGGTAGAATCGAGTGGAGGAAAATACGCTACACTTTCTATACCAAAATAGCAGCAGCCTTTCTTTCAGAGTGCTTTCCAGCAAGAGCATTGGCTATGCTGGGACACACACTCACTCAAACCCCACTGTGATCATGGCCAAGGATCTACCGAAATGAGATGTCCCATATGGGCACACTGATGACCATTGGCTGGCCCCGCAGGCTAAGTGGCCCTTGGCCTGCACACTAAAACCCAATGCTCCGTGAAAGGGCTTTGTTAAACACCAAGTGATGGATTCCACATCTCATTCATTCACCAGTATTTGACTGACCTTTAAAGATACACCAGTTCTGCACTGGCTACTCCTCCAACACCCCATCCTTGGTGACTGGAGGTAAGGAGAAGACCCTACAGCTGTAAACAAGTATTGATCTAGTCCCTATCTTCATGGAGCTCAGAATCCAAGTACAGTGGGAGAGGTAGATCCACAAAGCAACAGCAGCATCACCTGATAAGGGTTCAGAGTTTGACTGCACCTACTCTGCACTCTGATAACAGTGTGTCATGAATAGACCATCTCTGGCAATGCTCGGAGGCTCAGGAACAACATGCCAATGCACTCCCTGCCTTCAGACCGTGCGTGTGTTATCAGACAGCATGAACTGACAATCGCCTTTGAAGAAGCAATTGCTCCACTGTCTCAGTGGTTGCATGTCTTTCTTCAGCCAGAGAAGCCATCATATCTCTTCCTTCAGTACCTTGGGCTTGTTGATAAAAATGATACTGTAGGAAAAAATTAGATCTACCACAAAGGAATGAAAACTTCATTGAGAGAAAAAAGAAAGCAAAGAGGAAAGAGGGAGGCAGGCCTTGGAGGGGATGGGCAGATTGGCAGCCTGGGTAGGAAGAGAGCAGCCTGGCGCAGCAGGTTTGGGGATGAGCAGAGTGCTGGGTGGTGGGTGTGCGAGTGGAGAACCAGGGCACGTTCTGGTCCATGGAGAAATGGAGGAAGCTGATCATCTGTGTACCAAGTGGCCGGGAGCCAAACAGGCACGGGGAATCTTCAAGGGGATAAATACTCAGAGATTTCCAACCCTTTAGGGACAAGTGCCAGGGCAAGAAGCCAAGATTCCAGGGAACACAGCCAGGACAGGGTTATTATAATCCCTAGGAGGATTCATTTGCCAGCTACTAAAGCAAAAGCAAGCAGCACCCTGAAATGGAGACTAGCTATTTCAGAGCAATTAGCCATTGGTGCCTGCTGCTGTCTTTGGAGAACCTCCAGAATCCAGCGGCTTAGAGAGGAGGGCAGGAAGTCCCCGTCTGCTGTGGGAGAGATAACTCCATCCTTGGTACCGCTCCCCACCTGGTATCTCTCTGCATGTACAGGCTGACCTGAGGTCGCGGGGCTTCTCCTATCTGCCCTCAGGATGACGCTGTGCTGTCACAGGCAGCGCTGCTGAGGGAGGCACCATACTACCCTAGAACACCAAGTTCAGGACAGGACAGGCTGGATTACCTTCTCTCATACAGCTTTTCTGCTTGGACCCATGGATGCTTTTGTGAATGTGCTCTGGCACATTCCCCATATATACATTTTTCTGATGAGAGATCCAAAGAGCCATCAGAATTTAAAAAGGTCTGCAATTTTTTCACACTACTTTGTCCCATTCTTAGTCAAACAGAGAAAGGCTAAAGAGGTCATTATCTCTCCCATACTCTCATTAACACTGTCAAATGCAGCTCATCAACAGGATCTGATTTTAAAAAAAATGTAACAAGACCTTAAAACATTTCTGAACAGCAAAGAAAACAACTGAAAGAATGAAGACAGAACATACAGAATGGGGAAAAAGAAATTTGTCAACTACTTTTCAGCCAGAGAACTAATATCTGGAATATATAAAGAACTTAAAAAAAAAAAAACAAACGAACACTAGACTGCCAAAAATAAAAGACCTAATCAAAAAATGAGGTATTGAAATGAACAGATACTTCTCAGTAGAAGAAATACAAATGGTGAATAAACACATAAAAATTTTTTTAGTATCTTTGGCCATCACAGAAATGCAAATCAAAACCACTTTGAGATTCTACCTTCAGAAATAATGACTACTCAGAAAACAAATGCTGGCAAGGCTGTGGGGAAAAAGGAACCCTTTGACATTACTGGGGGAAATATAAACTAGTGCAACCACTTTAAAAATGAGCACAGAAATTTCTCAAAAATCTAAAGGTAGAAATTTCATTTAACTCAGCTATCTCTCGCCTAGGTGTGTTCCTTAAAGAGCTTCAGTCATCACACTGTAGCAATCCATGCCTACTCAGCCTTACTGTAGCACAGCTCACAGTAGTTAAATAATGCAAGTGGCCTATATGAACACTAACAGGTCCGTGTGTAATGAAAATGTATACATGTACAATGGAGTACTAGTCAGCCATAAAGAAGGATAAATTTGAGTCATTTGTAGGAAAATTGATAGATCTTGAGACCATAAAGCAAAATAAAAAAGCCACATTAAAAAACTGGTAGGTAGATACTGTAGAGACAGAAAGGGGGTTGAAAGGAGGGAGGGGGAAGGCAGGGCCAATAAGGAGAGCAAAACTGATCAAGATACACTCGGTACATGCATCAAACCCCAAGCTGAATATAGTCATAGTGTATTGCAAACATATACAAAAATAAAAAGAAGACCTAGATATAGTGGGGCTGAAGGCAGTATGGAGGGGGCAATATGTACTCAGAATCTTTAAACCACTATTCACAAAGAACCAGGCACTGCCTTTCCCTCTCTATAGTCAGTTTGAAAATGTCTTGGGCTCCCATCTTACCAACTTCTGTACCCTAAGGTTTCTTCTGGTCACCAGGGACTTGGGCCCCTGATCACAGCTTAGCTCATTTGCTTTTGTGTGCAATCCTGCTTAGCCCAGAGCCCATCTTGTATCCACTCTTCTACATTTGCCCCAGATCTTCCTATTGACTGGGGTGACTTCCTGGAAATCAATTCATTGGTAGAAATAAATTAGCTTCTAATAGAATTGAGTAATACAGCAACACACTTTCAACTTTATGAAGCAAGAGAGCCAATGCTACAGTTCAGATCTGGAATATATCCTAAGGGCCATATGTTAAAGACTTGGCCACTAGTCTGTGGCATTATTAGGAGGAAAGGAACATTTGGGAGGTATGACTTGGTGGAAGGAAGTTAGGTCATTGGGGGCATCTCCTTGAAGTGAATAGAGGGATTGTAGCCCTTCCTTTTTCTCCTAACTACCTCCACCATGCACTTACTCCCAGGACACACTGCCTCACCACAGGGATAAATGCAATGAGACCATCTTACCATGGACTGAAACCTCTGAAACCATGAGCCAAATAAACCTTTCCTCCTTGTATGTTTGTTATCTTAGATATTTTGTTACAGCAATAGAAAGTTGACTAACACGACCAGTATTTGTTTTGTTTATTTTCATAGCACTGAACATAGGAAGAAAGATTAGGAGGGAGCTGCTCCATCTGCCTAAATAGAAGATCCCTGGAGGGGAGAGATGGTATGCATAGGGTATGGAAGTGAGCTGTAATTAACAGTGGTAACAATGCTTTTATAAATAAGAGGTGTCCACAGCAACTCTTTAAGGAAGATTCTCTTTTTTTCTATTGCAAAATAACTGCCTTTTTTTTCTTCTTCTTCTTTTCTAGTAACTGGTCCTTCTGGCCTTGGACATTTCCCCACACGACTGCGTGGCCAGCCACTTCCCCAAAACAGAGGTGGTGCTAAGACACTGCCCATAGTCAGGGCAGGTATCATGATGTCCTTGGTGAAAGCAAAAATATGTATTTTCCAAGAATTCTGTGATATAATCACTGTGGTCCACCAGCACTTATTACCCCAAAGCTGAGCTTAACTACACTTTGAGAAATCACATCCCCACAGGCATTTGCTGAAACTGCACAGAAAAAACAAGGAGGAGAAGACTATGGCCCAGCAGGAATCCTCAGGTAGCAGCTCTAGCAATCTCTACGATGGACACTGGTGGGAAATAATAGAGGAAACAATGGAAAAGCACAGAGAAGTTTGGGCGGTGAATCTATGCAGGGCTCCTCATGGAGCCTCTACTGCCAGTACTAAAGCAGTGAGTGAGAAGAGCTAAGGAACGCTAAGGAAAGGCTTGACTTCATGGTACTCTTATTTCTGGCCCACAGAGAGCAGTCCCTGTGCAACCACCAGCAACACCTAGTTACAGGAGGGTGTACCTTTCTGTACTTTCCTGATTATGTTTCCAAAGCACTCCATTATGAAGGTGGTGTGATCTTGTGGAAGGGAATCTCAGGGAGAGACAGTTTGGGTTTAAACTTGTCTTCAAAGTGATGAGTCTGCCCGTAGCGCTGGTCCCGCTCCAAAGCCGGGTCCCTAGGAACACAGTTATCTTCTGAGGCACACGGAGACATCCGGCTGTCTTTGTCTTAGCACTTTCTTTCTTTCTTTCTTTCTTTCTTTCTTTCTTTCTTTCTTTCTTTCTTTCTTTCTTCCTTCCTTCCTTCCTTCCTTCCTTCCTTCCTTCCTTCCTTTCTTTCTTTCTTCCTTCCTTCCTTCCTTCCTTCCTTCCTTCCTTTCTCTCTCTCTCTCTCTCTCTCTCTCTCTGTCTGTCTCTCTCTCTCTCCTTCCTTTCTTCCTTCCTTCCTTCTTCCCTCTATCTCTGTCTATCTTTGTCTCTCTCTTTTTCTTTTTTCCTCTCTGGTGCTGCGGTTGGTGCCCGGCTTTTGCCATGCCCTCTTCTCCTCAGCCGCACCCTTGCCTGTTAGTTTTTCTGGCCCATGACCTTGTTCTCTGTCTCTCCCGAGGCTACTGGGGTCTGCCATGTGCTTTGTCCCCCAGTACTCCACGTGTCTAGCACAGGGCGGCCGCACAGGCAGGGTGAAGGCCAGAGAGTCCCATGGGCCTCTCTCCTCCCGCTGTGCTCCTCCCTCGTCCCCAGGGAGCTCAGAGAGGGTGATCCCGGGTCACCCAATGGACACGCAGAGAGCGGCTCGGGCAGCCCTGTTTCTGTGCTGCATACAGATGATCGTCAGGACTCTCTGCGTTTCGGTGGCATCAACTGGCTGGCTCGAGATGGAGAAGTGCCCGCTTCCACACGGGGTGTATTGCCAAATCACCTGCGGTAGGTTCTCTGCCAGACTCCTGATCAGACTGAGACTCCAGATCATGCCGGAGGTGGAATTTCAGACCCTGATTTCTGGGTCGGCATAGCTGCCAACGCTCTCCTATCCACTACAGTGTGAGAGAATTGTTCCAGGAGCGGTGGATGGCCAGGTCCCAGGCCAGAAAAGCCCGAAACAGGGCTCCTGGAGGAGCGGGCTCCAGCCTGCGCTGCACGAGCCGGTCGGCAGGGGGCCCTGCTAATGAGCGGGACCCGTTGGCAGCGCAGCTGAGCCAGGCGCCCGGGCCAGGCGCTGACAGCGCGCAGGACCCGAGCCAGAGAGGAAGCAGGACACAGAATTCAGAGAGGAGGCTGGCGCGCCACAAAGAGGCCTGCGAGGCTGACAGGAAGTTGGTAGCCAGCACCGGCGCAATCTGCCGCCCTCGCTGGGGAGGTGGGGGCTGGCTCTCCTGTGCCTCCCTGAACCATCTGAACATCTTGATTTGCTGCTAATTGAGCAGCCTGACACCAGCAAAGCCACGTGACCTGCGTGCAGCTCAGCCCGGAGACTCCAGCTCCCGTGGCTTGCTGGAGAGCTTGCAGGACCTACTGTAGGCTACTGCTGGTAGGCAGTGCCAGGGAGAGCGAGCTGCCTCACCGGGCCTGCAGCAAGGGGAATCCGGGGCCCTGGCTGACTGGGAAGGCCTGGCTCCCGCGCCATTTGAAGTCCTTAAGCTGAATGGACAGGTCTTCGAAGGCAGAATAACAGCTTTATCCAGGTGCGGGTCCCAGTTGTTGCTTAGTGTGCGCGTACTCATGAGGTATCTGGCTTAGTCTCTCCATAGCTGCATGAAGTGGAAGTTGTTAGCCCTACATTATGGAGGGGAGATGGAACTGAGAAAGGCGAAGTAGCCAGATAACAGCTGAGAAATTGTAAACCTGGGATGTGACCTCAGTGGTATTTGGGTGTAGTTTGTGCTTGACGGTCTCGAGGCCCGGATTGACCAAAACAGTAAAAATTGGAAAAGATTTGTGCTTCTGAGCTTGACGCATTTAACTTAGCCTAACACCCTCCAAGTGCACTCATATTGCCACATGCAACAGAATAGCCTTCTTTCCAAAGGCTGGATAGTATTCCACATCCGTACACACCCCTCATTATCCATTCGTGCAGACCGGCTGTGTCCACATCTTAGGTAGTGTGAATAAGGCTACAATGGACATGTGCGGGGGGTGCAGAAATCTCTTTAAGATTCTGATTTCAATTCCTTGGCTAGATACCCAAATGTGGGCTTGCTGGATCATATAGTGGTTCTGTTTCCACTTCAATGAGGTATGTAAGATAGTTAATATTGGTAGAAGCAAGGAATAGAATGGTTGGTTGCCAAAGCCTGTGGGAAAGAGGTGTATGATTTTAGGTATGCAAGATGAATAAATTCTAAAGGTCTGCTGTGTAAGACTGGACCAAGGCAACATTGAGATCTATAGTTAAAGCTGTTAGGGGTGTAGATCTCACATGCAACATAGTCACCACAATAAAATCAAACAAAACAAAACAGTAGAAAGAAGGAAGGAAGGATTCACACCACCCTATTCATGCGTTTCTTCAAAATTTTTTGATTCTAAGTAAGAGACATTTGGATGCTAGAATAGTAACTATCTTGTGCTTATCTGATACTTCATTGTTTAAAAAGTGTTTTTACATTTATTCAGTTTGGTCTTCGTAACCACTTTCATGAGGCAGGTACTTCGAATGAGGTAGATGCATCCTTCATCCTGCCAGGTCAGGTCGGGGTGATTATTAGGCTCCACTGGAGAAGGACCCTGTGGCCCCTTTTGCACCTTGCTCCCGATCTGCATTCTGTGGAGAGAGCAGCATTTGGACAGGGACCCGTCTCATCCCTGGCCTTTGCTTTGAAATTAAACCCCTGGCCCAGCTTTGATTTGGTAAATGCTGATGAGTTGGTTCCACTCACAATGCTCATTTTTGTGGTGTCATCTTTTAAATCTATTTGTTCCATTATCTAGTTAATCCAGAGGTTTAAGGCAGTGCACTGAAGCTTTGATGTAGCAGGAGCATTAAGGCATCTTTCTCTCTGCTTCTGCCTCCTGGTGCTACTGAGGAAGGGAAAGCAGGCCACACAGGTGAGGGAAAGCGTGTGTCCCTGCAGTTGAGAAGGGCTGCAGAAATGAAGGAAAAGGTCTAGAGTCTCATTTTTTTTTTTTTACCCAAAGTAAAAAATCAATCCATGACCTTAAAGAAGTTTATGAATTCCTGGCTTAGGAATCAATGCACATTGATTTTCGTGCTTCTGCATGGGCTGCACATGTATACTATCAAGTGATGAAAGCTGTATTTTGTTGGGCTTGGAATGGGGATAAGCAGGTGCCATTTCTCCAGATTGCTAAGTGTAGAAAAGGAAAAAAAATAAAACACATTCTCTCATGGTCTCGGTCTGGAGCCAGGGGCTTCTGGCTGAGGCTGCTAAGTGTTCACACTCACTGAGGTCAGGAGTTGAGCACTGTTTACTCCTAAGGGCAGTGTCTCCTCCCTTCCTGGCACCTTCTTCTTCCATAGGCCCAAGCACTTCCCATACATGAGCGTTCTTGACTGAGATGGCTTGCTAAGCTCAGGTCTACAGCATGAAAGATTGCTGGGAGAAAGAAAAGTGGGGCTCAGGACAGAGATTAATCCAGAAGTTAGGATGCAAAGGCATCTGAACCATTCACCCTAGAATGGTGTGTATTCCTTGAAGGAATAGTTTCCATACCTTGTGTCACTGAATCACCAAAACACCCAGGAGTTGGTCAGAGTAGCATAGTGATCATTTAAAAAATAAAAGAGAAGATAGTGAGAAAACTTGTGACTCACTTATGATGCTAAGCTAGTACTTGCACTCAGCTATTCTACACCCCAGTTTCTTACCTTGGGATGGCTCTTCTAGTGCCTAGAAAACAGACATCTCAGTTGAGATTCAACCCTTAAGGCTAAAGGCAAATCGTCTTCATGTTTAGGACAATGTTTAGGCTTGTCTATGAAACACTTAGAGAAGGCACTTAAACTGACAGTGCAGAGAAGTAAACACAAGGATTAGGGAACCCTGAAGTAGAAAGGCTGGGCAAGAGGTAAATGGAAGGTATGTCTTGGGGTGCTTCTGAGCCTAGGAGTTGCCCCGTCTTGGTAGCCAGCTTCAGAAGCACCCATTCTGAGCAACAATCACAAACTTGAGGAACTGCTCAGTTGCTGGGGAATGAGATTTATGGACAACCCCAAGTGCTTTGTATTCACCTGCCCTAAGGGGATCTCTTTATACCCTCCCCTCCTTCCTGCTCCTTTCTAGATCTGTTGCTAACATCGCTGATTGTCTGGTCCAAGAGTTCAGAGTTCCTCTCCCTCATTTCTCATCTGTCGTTGGCTCTTACTAATTTAACTCTTTTCCCCTTATTTTTGACAACTCTATCAAAAATGGTTACTCCCACAGCTTCTTTCTTCAATAGTCTTACCTGCAATATTTCTTTTTCTGGAATATTTATTGTGGTTAAAACAAGAGATTGCCTCTCATAAAAAATGTGTAAGCTTTACTGTTAACTATGTCACAGAATATCTTAACTACATTAAGAAGAGTATTGTACACAGATCTCTAGAACTGTTTTGTTTCACAGAAGTAAAACTTGAAGGCTTTTTTTTTGTTTGTTTGTTTGTTTTTTTGTTTTTTTTTTTTTTGGTACCAGAAATCAAACTCAGGACTTCACACTTGCCAGGTGGGCACTGTGTCACTGAGCTAAATCCCTAGCCCTAGAAGTGAGACTTTAAACACATTAAATACTACCTCTCTTTTCCCTTTTGCTCTGTTCTTGGCAACCACCCTTCACTCATTGATTCCGTGACTTCTACTACTGTAGACAGCTCATACAAATGAGAGCTTTCTGTGTCTGACTTATTTCACTTAATACATAGCCTTCTAGATTCATTCATGTTGTCATACATGGCAGAATTGCCTATTTTTTGAGGGTGAAAATGTTCCATTCTATGTTGTATATACTTCATTTTCTTTATGCATCTGCCTATGCATGGACACTTAGATTATTTCCACATGTTGAATATTGTGAATAATAAATACTACAGTGAACATTGGAATGCAGACATCTCTTTAGAATTTTTGCTTGCAGTTCTTTTGGATAGATACCTAGAAGTGGGATTGCTGGATCATACGGATGGTTCTATTTTTAATTGTTTGAGAATCTTATGCTTTTATTGAGTCTTGAATGGAACCCTTTCTCCTATTCCTCCTATGTTTCTCTTACTTTCTTCCATAAAATATTGTTTGGTATTCCTTCTTCAAGTATTTATCCTGTTTGATTTCTTAAAGTCTACTACAGTGTAGTAACACACCCTAGGTATTAATTGTGTTAATCGCTTTTGTTTTTCCACTTGTTTTTCTCCTTGACCATATGAGTTGTGAATCTGGCCAGAGCCATGGGCACATGGAAGCAACCTGAGTGAGGGGTGGTCCCTGACCACTTGGGGTTGCCCTGACTCTCCTCAATCCTTGGCCTAATCTACAACCTGGACTCGCCTGAAAAAGATTGTGTTAAAGTTTTGAAGCAACTTGATCAGTCAGGATGCTTGAAAGAGAAGAGAGCTATGAAAAGATGTATATCCTACATGCCCAAATTGGTGGGCGGTGATTCATGGATACTAACCTGATGTATTGCCAATAAATCTCAAAGACATTTAAATTTCATGTTAAAACAGCAATATCTC
>RJWM01009486.1:0-67604 GCA_004363535.1 Dasyprocta punctata | reverse complement strand
AGCCTTTTCCTCTTCCTAAGAATTCTGATGTTTCAAAACAAGATTATTTTGGGAGTGGATCTATTTTAATTCAAATGATTCTTCTTTAAACACGTTTCATGGCGAGAGGAACCGTCTCCTTCTTGTTCTCCCTTGCTTTTTCCACGGAAAGGTAGAGCTCTGGTTTCACACACCTCGTGCCGGCCTCAAGCCCTTTAAAAACCTTTCCGGGCATCACCAGGCCACCACCCAGCCACTGTGAACATTAGCAAAGGCCTGGCTTTGTGTTGAGCTTGACATTTTAATCCCCCAGGATCCTCCTTGTTTACCACTTGACAGAGGGCTTCATTTTGAATAAGGTGCTTTGTAACTTCCGGTTCCCGGGCTTGACACACGTGCACACATGTGTGCGCACACACACACACACACACACAGAATGCACCCTGATATTATGGGAGGCTGAGCTCTCTCTGTCTCCCTCTCCTTCTCCCCCTTCCTCTTTTTCTCTCCCTCTCTCCATGTCACAGCAGGCCAGGCAATGCCGAAGGGCTGGCAGGGGGTGAAAATTTGACCTGCATGCAAATATGATCAAAAAGGGCATTTGGACTTTTCTGAGAAGGCTTGGGATCCTGGCCACAGCTGGTCCCAGGCCTGACAAGCTGGTATTTCTTCACCCACATCACATAGCTTCCCCTGATCCATAGCCTGGCCCTCGTGCCAGATGCTGAAGTCAGGCAGGCAGCTCAGATTCCAGCAGCTCCTGTTGCTCTCACCGGGATTAGCACAGGGAACGGCCGGCCAGAGCACGGGGCTAACATGGCCTTCTCCTCTTCCAGCCTGGCTGCGGTTATGTCTTCGCAAGCATTTATTTTTGAGACCTACTTTTGCTGTCTTGCAGACAAGTCTTCTCATAATCTCTTTGCTTCTACCTCTGCTTCTGCTCCTTCTCTACCCTGCTCTCTTCAAGTGTGAGGCCACTTGCCCAGCCTCTGATTTCTACTGAGATATGAAATCAGACAAGTAGTTCCCACAGAGGAAATGAAGACACTGCCGGTATTTTGGAGTTCTGCTTAAGCCACTAAGTCCAGTCTGCAAAGGAAAGAACAAGGGTGTTGGCTGCTTCCAGGACTGCACTGAAGCCCCCTTTAATAGAGAGAGGAGGGAATTGAGCCTGTTTCCTCTCTCAGTGTGAGTTACTATTTAATGAAGATGAGTTAAGATTCAACAGTGTTAATGCTGTTGCATTATAAATTTGATTAAAGTGGGTGATCAGTTAGGAAAGCACAGGCCTGGGGGATTTTTTGTTTATGTGTTCAGCAAATGCAAACTGATGATTCTCTTCTCCTGCAGATCTGGGGGATTTTGACGAGGTCCTAGCCTTTATTATCCTAAATACATGGCTGCAGTATTTCACCAGTAGAGGATCTAAAGAAGGACCGTAGGTGGTCTAAAGAAGGGCAAAAGTCACATGTTATATAAAGCAGAGTAACTGCAATGTGGAGGCATGCTAGAGGGCAGGATTCTGAAATGTTATAAAACATTCCTCACTGCGAAGTTAATCCATGGATTTCTTACAGAAATATTCACACAGCAGTTTAAAATTCTTCGGATGTTTATAGGTAAAATGCTATGATGTCTAGAAATTGATTAAAATACTCCAGCAGAAACAAAAAACAGAATGTCTCCATATGTATTGGGGAGGTAACAGATAAAACATGATTCTTAAAGTGCTCAGAATTGCTGAAGTCACTGATTTGAAGAAGAAGGTTCTGTTCTTTTGGTTGATATGTCTGTTGGAAATTTTGCACAACATAAATCCTACCGATACCTCTACAACAATTCCCTAGAAACATTTAGGTAAACTATGAGATGAGACACAAGGAAGAGCCTGGAAAATTGGAAAGAGAAGATACAGAAGAAAAACATGGAGGCCTGACTAGATAGATAAAGTGCATGAGCATGCAATTCATAAAATAAGAAAAAAGTCATGTCTAGGAAAACTTGAAAACCTGCTCAACATCACTAAAATAATTAAAGAAAGGTAAATGAAAGCAGGTTAATGCCTTTTCATCCTTTTTTAAAAGTTGACCCAAGGACTATATATATTTGTGGAGTATCATGTAATATTTTGATACATGCATGTATTATATAACAATATATGTAATACATTGTTCAAATTAGGTTAAATATGATTATCTCATTTATCATTACTTTGTTATGAAAACATTCAAAATTTTTCTTCTAGAATTTCTGAAATACACATTCTCTTTATCTTTAATGACTGTACTACAACAGAACTCAAAAGCTTAATTCTTTTGTTATTGATTACTCTGTGTCTTACCACGCTCCATACTACCCTCCTTGCTTTCCCATCTTTGGAAACCACCATTCTTCTCTCAGTTTGTATGAGATTAATATTTCGATGCTATATATTAGTTAGACCATGCAGGACTTGTCTTTCTGTGCCTGGCTTGTTGGATACTTATTCTCTTCTTGAACAATGAACAAAGCCTTAAGGAGTATGCTTTCCTAATTCAGGGGGCATCAGTGCCTTGGCACCCCTAAGCAGTTGCTGAGAGTGCAGGCTGGGACAGGGTTTTTGGAAGGCAAATTAGCAATGTGATTTCAACAACCTGAAGCTTTTTCCTATCCAGTGAGCCAGCAATTCCACTTCTAGGAATTTCAAGTGAAGATGTGCTCGGTGATTTGTGATTTATGTAGACAATGACTGTGCTAACATTGTTTTGAGGACTAAAAATGCTTGGCAATCACTCAAATGTCCATCAATAAACAACTATTTCAGTAATTTTAAGATAATTAATTTTTAATTTATTTCACAGTCATTTATGAAAATTTCCCTATATGCGAGACACAGGAGACACAAAGATAAATCAGACACAGTCCCTATCCTCAAGGAGTTGACAGGACCATGGGGTCACGGACCAGTAAAAGATGACCAGGTCTATTTATATGGTGAAGAATCTGCAGGTATTAAAAACAGAAATTGCATGGGATGTCTTTGCTTTAAGGCGAACACAGGATAAAAAACAGTACAGGCAGCCTTATATAAAATGTTTACATAAAATATAAATGATTAAGAAGAAATATGTAAAATACTAGCAGATTTACCTTTAATTGCTGGAATAATGAGTGATTATTTTTTCCTGAGGCTCTCTATAGGCAAAAGATGTAATTTTATGATTAGAAAAAATAACCAAAGAAAAGAGAAAGCTACTACATTTAGTGAATGCTTATTATATGCTATGTAGATTTCTGGTCACTACACACTGATACACACACATGTGCACACATGCGCACACGTAAATATATACACAACACACACAAGCTATATACATATACTTAGTCCATTTATCTAAGAACTTTAAAAGATATATTTATTTTCAAATTTAAAAAGCTCAACTTTTAAGTTTTATTTTTAATAAGCTATATATTTACATGGTTCCATAAGCAAAAGAATATAAAATGCTACATAGTGAAAAATTTCATTCCCACCCCTCTCTGAACCATTCTACTCACCACCTCTCATCCTCACACCAGATGTAACAACTATTAAATTCTTTTGAGCTACTATGAGCCAATAAAGTATGCTTTTATATTTCTCCTTTATTATGCAGAAGGTAGTGTGTCGTATATACTGTTTTTCATCTTATTTTTCTTACTAAAATAAAGTCTATCCCTTATAGTTGTGATGGTTAGAGAAGTTGTTCATTTTGTTAGTTCCTTCATGGTATTCTATTGAATGCAAGATTTGTAATTGGTCTGCTCACCACTTAGTTCTGCTGCACATGGAATTTGTAAGTTTTTCACTGTTAATCTACATGGCTTCTAAAAGGGTAAGATTTGGCTCCAATAGAGTTTATATATTTTTTTCCTATTAGTCTGAATGCTTTCCAATAGAAAGAGGTCTGGTTCAAAACAAATCATTTATACTCTTCCCATATTCAGAGAGAGAGAGAGAGAGAGAAAGAGAGAGAGAGAGAGAGAGAGAGAGAGAGAGAGAATCCAGAAAAACTCTGACCTGGCCAATGTAAACATATCTGGATAACAATGGATCAAGGCTCCAAAGCCAACGCTGTCAAAGGCACAACCCGTGCCATTTCTGAGCTGTAATGAGGGAGAACCATCCCAGACACAATGGAAAAATGAACAGAAAACTTGGAGATTATACAAAATGGGAATTTATTAGCTTATCATAACTATTGAAGGTAGAAGAGGACATAATGAAGGCTCCTGGATAACTGCAAGCAGGTAAACTCATGGGGAAGAATTGGAGAGTGTGATAAAAAAAAAAAAAAAAAAACAAACAAACAAAAAAAAAAAAAACAGGAAACTTCGACAGTGATCCATACCCACTGGGATTGAGAATTTGTTGTTGTTGCTGTTGTTGTTTTTTAGCAAGAAAAGTCCTGTGTGTGAAACTGATTACCAGTCTTTTCTTGAGCGCTGAAAAAAGGCAATGCCTATCCATGATCCTTTAGCGTGGTGTTTTTCCTGATCTGGTCCAGCAAGGCTGAGAAAAGGGCCAGGTGGGCTGTGATGGAATTGATGGCGAGGGGTCAGATGGGAGCGCTAGGATGTTGGTTCCATTAGTCTGGAAACCACATGCAATAGTGACTTCATTCTCTTGGAAATGAAGTAAGAGATGAGGAAGTTGGGTGTCCAAACAGAAAGCACACACTTCTGCTCCTCAGCTTCATTCTCTGAAGAGAGGCTAAGGGATTACAAGCAGGAACCTCCTGCAATGAACAAGAGAGCCTCACTGGAGATTAGGGCTGCTGGATGTAACAGAGGACAGCCAGTTATATTTTAATCTTGGATAACAACATGTGATTTTTTCTTTTTCTTTTTCTTTTTTTTCAGTTTATCATGCAATATTTTTATTTGGTAACTGTCCATTCTACCAGAAGTGTTCATCTCGGATGCTCCTGGCCACATCCATTCTTCTGCACCTTCTTACTAATCATAGGTGAAAATATGCTGAGGAGTTTCTGCCATTGTTTCAGATCACTTCTGTTGTATGTGGGCTGTAAGCCAGGATTTATAAGTATCACTTATTTATGTATCTGAACACTAAACTATCTCCAAGTACTTTCTAGGTTATACAAATAAAATATCCTGAGAATCACGGTGAGCACCCACAATCCCAGCTCCTCAGGAGGCCGAGGAAGGAGGATCTCAAGATTGAGCCCAGCCTTGGTAAATTAGTGAAAATCTGTCTCAAAATAAAATTTTAGTCAAAGCTGAAGATGTAGCTCAGTGGTACAGTGTTTGGCTATTAACTAGAGGCCAGAGGTTTAATCCCCAGTACTTCAAAAAAAATTATTGTAGGGAAAAGATATAAACAGATAAACATGCTTGTATGCATATATACAAATATATTATAATACATTTAATTGTACTTGGCTTTGAGAAAAGAAAGTACTAACATGCAACTAATAGAACTGCCAAACTCCAAATAGATGTTTTTCATGACAGAATCAGTCTCTTAAGTCTCTACACTTAAAAAATATTCAAAACAGGGTAAAAATGAAGCACAAAATAGCCTTGAAAAGGTATCCTGTATACATATTTATGTGATCAAATATAAATATTAACAAATTCTAGTTATTCATAAAAGATTGAATTATCAAATTAAACTTAAAAGTCTATCATTTGTCAATTACAAAGCTGGGGGTGTGAAATCCATGCACGTTCTGCTTCCGAGAGGCACACTAAAACAAAAGGGTGTGAGCAGGTTGAAAATAAAAGAATGAATGGATAAAAAAGATGTGGTATTTTTATAAAATGGAGTACTACTCAGCTATTAAGAAAGATTGCATTGAGACTTTTATAAGTAAATGGACACAACTTGAGACCATACTCATAAGTGAGATAAATCAAACCCACATGTGTAAATCCCATATTGTCTCCCTAGTGTAAGAAACTGAAAAAGTATATATGATCCAAAATCTATAATAAATACTATCTAAGGGTAAAAAAACAGCTCAAAGAGAAAAAGCAATTGGGAAGGGAAAAGGGGGAAAGAGAGAAGGGAAAAGGAAAAGATATAAATCTGTATATACGTATATGTAAGATAACTAAAATGAACACACTGCTGAATGTATTTGTTATTGAGAAAGAACAATTAATACTCATATGATTAGATCAATTTTACATGTCTATATCTGTTAATGTAAGCAACCATTTTAAAGATAACAGTATGCAATATTGCAACCATTGTCAAATTTCTATCATCCTGTTTTGTAAACCTGCAATGTTACTGTTGTGCATTTACTCTAAAAAAGAAAAGAAAAGAAAAGAAAAGAATGAAAAAAGATATTCTCACAATAGCCAAACCAGAACTAGTTTAGCTGTACCAACATCAGTTTTTTTTTGTAGGATGAAGAGCCAATATATAAGGATAAAGTATTTAACTCATAAAGAAGAAATAGTCATTGTAAAACTTGAATATATCAAGTAACATGATCTCAAAAGATACAAAGCAAAATTTGACAGAGCAAAAATACTAAATTTACCAATTTAGTAAATTTGCATCGCACTGGGACATTTTTGTGTGCTTTTTTCAGTAATTTACAGCTCCACCAAACAATAAAATTTTATGGAAACCTGAGTAATGTAGTTAACAAATTTAATCTATATGTATTTTTAATTCTGTATTAAGAAACTAGAGCATATATATTCTTTTCAAGCACACAAGAATCAGGCATAAAAGCTAACCAAAAATGACGCATTGCTTAGCCTTTCATATATTTCAAAGAATCAGCAACCTAGGGATTTCATATTTGATCTCAATGCCATAAAAAAGCAGAAAATAAAAAATAATTTTTAAAAAACTGCATGTATTTTGAGATTTTAAAACACACTTCTAAATTACTTACAGGTCAAAAATGAAATGAAAATGGACATTTAAACTTCTACGAGGGAGGAGAGCTTCTAGGCTGGAAAATAATGGCAATCACCTGAAATTGTTTAGCTCCATTCATTATCTCCAAAAATCAATTAAGCCAAATGGGAGCTAAAATGAAACCACTCATGATTCACACTTTAATACTACCTGCAGACAGAGACTGAAGAAAACCTAGCAGGCTGTTAAGTTGAGAAATAAACCCCATGTTCCAATAGAGTGCCTGCTGCAGATCTGTGGGCAAGAGGGTAAAGGAGGCTTAAGAGAGTCTGGGTAAAGGGAAATAAAGAGAAAAGAAACTCAGACAAAGCACTTGAAAAATCATTCCCAGAACAAGAACATCTGTTAGGGTCAAATACAGAACACAGGTCTGGGACATGGTAATTCACAGTGCAGCCAAAGGCAAAAGGAATTGAAAATGAGTGGGACTGGAATTGGCATCCTCAGAGTATATAACTTCTAGGAAATAATCAGGTAATTATAGATAAATAATGTCCCTTATAGATGTGGCAGTAAAGGAAAAAAAATCAAAAGAGGAAAAACACTGATCCTGCAGAGATGAAAAAGGAACAAAATATGCCAAGTCTTTCCACCCCCTCCTTGTCATCCATGAAGAAGCTGCACTTCACTAAACCAACAGAAGAGTCCTGTAAACAGCAAGCCTGCCCACGCGATGTTTAGGAATAGGAGCAAAAATGGAGCCAAATCTACGTATAACAATTCTCTCCTAAAAAAACACCCACAAAGTAGAGGAAACAGATAGCATAATATTCTGTTCTGGATTAAATACAAGTAGAAAAGCATTTGGAGATGTAAAAAACCTAGAACTAGACATTGAAACACTAAAAACAGACGTGAATGGTGCATGAGAAGAAATACAGCAAGGGTTGAACGAACTCAGGAAACACAATCACAGGAAAAGCAGCACGTTTTCTGAAACAGAGTGAACTACAAGATGTTCAAGAAGAAATAAAAACTGAATACTGATGAAAGGAAAAGGAACACTGGAAAAAAAAGTCAAAATAGTGACAATAAAATAATGAAAAGGAGTAAAATTGTTCTAAGAAAATGTGAAATGCAAGGTGTACTATGAAGATTCAGCCTACTTATAGTTGGAATCCCTAGAAAGAAAACAAAACAAAACACAAAAGAACAACAAACCACCATTTAAAACATTATCTAAGAAGACATTCCAGAAATATGAAACAATTAAATAGTAGTATTAAAGGGGTCATCAAGAACTGTGGTCTTTTATTTTATCCTTCTAATAAACTAACAAGTTATCTCACCACAGTTTTATAGATACAGAAAATGTGAGACTCTTAGGTCAGAGAGAAAAGATAATTTATTAGTTGCAGCAACAGTGGTACCCAAAATATTGCCCTTTTACACTGGTTCCTTGAGCCCTTGTGTTCATAGGGTGACGTAAAGAGGGCCAGGTGATATCTGCTCATATGCTGTTACAGAAGAACTCTGAATTTAGGGAACCCGACTCTTTTATAATGGGTTGGAAGCCCCTCTCTCCTTGACTTTGTTATACTGTCATCAGGCATGTCTTCCCTTTGTTGCACAGGAAGATGCTGACTCTTTTGAGACCAATATAAGAGCTTACTTGAAAAGAGAGTCTAATGCCTCATTTGCAATATATGCAGAAATATGAGCAACCCATGGAGAATTGTCTTCCAACACACGCGCTTGGACAATTGTCCCAGAATAATTAAATTTCAAATATGAAACCTTTTCAGTAAAACTACAGACTTTAAAGACAAAGAAGAAGCATAATGCCTCTAGGTAAAATAATCAAATTCCTTAAATGTGCAAGAAAATCAAGTGTTTACCAGTTCTCTCAAGAACAAGTTGCAAAGGGAGGCAGCAACTGGGTGACTTCATCTGGAAATAGAATTGCTACAGATATAATTGGCTAAATTAAGATGAGATCATGAGGGCTGGGAGTTTGGCTCAGTGACTTAAACGCCTGTCTGACAGGTGCAAGGTTGTGAGTTCAAACTCCAGTGCTGAAAAAAAAAAAGAAAAAAAAGATGAGGTCATGCTGGATTAAGATGGGCCCTTATTCCAAAATGGACAGTGAGATTACAAGAAAAGAGACACGATGACCCAGATGTAGGAGCGAAGGACATCACGTGACAATGGAGGCAGAAATCAAAGGAATGCAGTTCCAAGCCAAGGAGTACCAAAGACTGTTCAACAAAGCCCCCAGAAGCTGGAAAGAGACAAAGCAGAATTCTCCTCTTCTGGCTTCAGAGGGAGGAAGGCCTTGCCGATATTTCCATTTCACGCTGCCAGGATTGAGAAAACACTTCATTTTCTGAAGCCACCTAGTCTGTGGTGCTTCAGACAGCCCTACAAAACTAAACAGACAGATACTTTTGCAATGTGATTGAATACCATGCTTGCTTCATTAACTTCATTCCATGATTCTGGAGAGCATGGCCACAGTCGTGTTCCTCACTTGATGCAGAGTTCGCGAAGGGAAGCAAAATTTCACGAAAGCTTCTGATTTTGAACTGAATTGTTTGTGACCAAAAGTGTCAGTGAACTGAGGTATTACTGTATATAAACATCAAAATCCCAAAATGTGCATGGGCCTGAAGAGTACCGTACTAAGTGAAAAAAACTATTATTAAAAAGGGAGATATTGTGTGACTGAAAATATTTCACAACTAGATGGAATTTAGGCAAGTTTAATAAAAAAAGTGAAAAGACACAAGTAAACAGTATTGTTAATAGAATAACAAGATTGGACTTCGCAGAGGTTTAAGAGCTAATGAAAAAATATGATGAATAACTTTATTGCTATTGATTTTAAAATTTAGACAAAGTGACTAATTTTTTTGGAAAAACTAATATTCACCAGTATTGACACAAGAAGAAACAGAAACTCAAAGTTGTCTCATAACCATTGAAGTACAGTTGATTCTAGTTGTCATGGTATTATATTCTACAAAGGTGCCTCAAACACTGACCTAATGAATGCTGCACTACCCACTGCTCCTGTGAACCTCAGGTCACAAAGTTCTCATCAACTGAAACTCTATAAACTGGTTTACCAATGTCCTTTTCAACAAGCCACTCTTCTTGGTGTTGGAAACCTGCCTGTCAGTTTGAAATAATCGTTCCCTGAATAACAACTAGAGGGTGATTTTTAAATTTTTCTGCAGGTTTCTGATTAGGAGACGCTCCCTCGCCTGCAAGGTTAACATTTTCTACATTGTGTATCTTTTAAATGTGCATTTTGGCTAACTGTAGCTGAGAAAGGCTTCATATATTTCCACCCTGGTTAACATCACTGCAATTTGTTTTTGGTACATTTTCAGCCTCACAGCAAGGCTGTCAAGTATGCTGTAAAAAATCCATTGTCATCTAATCGATCCACAAATTTAACTGCTTTTTGTCTTTTCCGTAACTTCATCTTGCCCCGTGGATGTCCTTCAGTGCTTTCTGGAGCAGCCTCGTGTGCGGATCAATGAATTTCCTCTGCTTTTCTCTGGATGTGCTGAATTATTGACTCATTAACACTGAGCTCACAGTATTCTAGCTGAGGCCCGAATCAAGCCTCCTAACACACGTATTTTCTCCATTGGGCTCATCACAGCTTTCTTGGGAACACTAGGCAGCCTTTTAACACTATGCTCAGAGATCATTTTAAATTTGCACTAACCAAAAACCTCCAAATGTGAAAAATATGGCAGTAAATAGGTTGTAAAAAAATACTTGGTTACAATATGAGAATTGAAGCAAAGGGTAGAGGATCACCTTATTTGACATTGTTGAGGATGTGCGTGTGGGGTGACTCAAAAATTTTACCACGCTGTGTGTTTCTATGAAAGTCACAGGTATTGATTTGGGGCTTATAGATACTAGATATGTAAAACAGACAAGTTCACAGAGACAAAGTCCACAAATAATGGAGATTAATCAATAAAGCCTATCAACTAAGAAGCCTAAAACACACACACACACACACACACACACCCAAAAAATGAAAACAAACAAAAAACCCACCATAAAATCAAGTTCAGGTGACTTTATAGGCAAATTGCAAAGTTTTCTGTAGTATTAACTGCTCCAGGGAAGGGTTGATGAGTCCCTAGAGCATTTTATGAGACTAATATTTCCTTGAAACTAGAAAAGGATAGTACAAGAAAAGAAAATTATAAGTCACTGTTACTCAAGGGCAAAAATTAAAATATAAATCTCAATCAAAAAGCAAGTAGGAAAAACCATAACATGACCAAGTTAGTTTTTTCCAAGGAATGCATGACTGACTTAATTGTATAAAACTGTGAATCTCACTATAGTCACAAATAAAACAGAAAAAGCATATCATCATCATTCGTATATTTAAAAAAACTACAAAAATCATACTGAATATGTATAGATGTTCAAAATACCAATTTAGGTATGTTGAAGGCATTATACACTTTGGTGAAACATTAGCCTGTCATTATTTAATTTATTTATCTTGGTACCAGGAATTGAACTCAGGACCTCATGCTTGCCAGGTAGGCACTGTGCCACTGAGCTATATCCCTGGCCCTGGTGAAACACTGGAAGCAACACACCTAAAATTAGGAACAAGAAAAAATTCCCCATTCACCACTTTTACTCAACATTTTACTGGAGTTTCTGGCTCACACAGTAAGCTCTGGGAATAAAAAAATATATAACTAATTGTAAAAGAAGAGAAGAAAATTATTAAGAAAATAACTGTAAAGGAAGAAAAGTAATGTGTCCGTCTACATAAAAACATTAGAACTAGTATGATGGATGTTAGAGTAAGGTCAACACACAAAAATTAAATGCATTTCTATGTATCAACCATGAAAATATAATTTAAAATTACCATTTGCAATACCAACAACAATGTATAAGTTATAAAAGAATAAATCTAAGAATAAATGCTGTGACCTTTCTGAAGAAATTATTTCACTTTACTGAAAGACATTGAAAAGAGTGATATATCACATTCATGGATAGGAAAACTCAGTATCATAAATATAAATTCTCTCTACTGCATCCTATAAATCAAAATCTTTATAGGGTTTACTTTGGAATTTGTCAACGTGACTCTGAAATTTACATGGAAGAACATTTATTCCATACAATAGGATAAGAATGGACCCAAAATAGTCAAAAAAATTTTGAGAAAGAATAAGGGGTGGTAACTTATTCTAAAGACAATGTGTTATGGTGCAGGGCTGAACAAACACATTAAATGAACACACAATCCAGAAAAAAAATTCCATAGATTTAGCTTACCAGACATGTGACACAGGTGACACTGTTATCAATGGAGGAAGGAAAGACGACTCAATAATATAGGCTCAATTATTGTTTACATGGGAATAAAGTAAATTTGGATTTTTATTTGTTAATATAAGCAAGCAAAAGCTATTCCAGGTATATTTAAAATAATACAGAAAAAGCACAAAATTAAATATTTTAGAAGAAGATACAGAGAAATTTTTATAAGTTTAGGTACAGAAAGATTTCTTAAGCAAAACACAACAAGCACGAAATCTCATGGGTAATATTGGGGAATGCAACCGTTTATAATTAAAAGCTTATGGTTGTCAAAAGAATATACGAAAGTAAACTAAGAAGCCAGAGAAGACAATTTGAAATGTACTCAACAAAAAAGAATTCACATCCAGAGCACACAAATAACTTTTGTAAACCAAAAACAAAAGGGCAATCCCATAAAAAAATAAGTAAAAGGTAAGAGTAAATAATTTACAAAGAAGGAAAGTATATAGATAATAGATCCACAAACAAAGCATATTAGTAGTTAAGTCATTCAATTATCTCTTCTTGTCTATAACAAGAATTCAATGACTTTAAAAAATCGTTTTACTATTTTTCACCATTCCAAGGGTTAGAAATTTGGACAGAGCTACTGAGAACAGCTTCTCTCTGTTCTCCTTCTTGTCTGCTGGATTTGGAGGTCCAACGTGGCTTTTTCATTCCCTGATCTGACACTTAGCTTGGGGGATTGGCAGTTTAATGCCAGCTGGAGCAACTCAACAAGGTTTACGCAATTGGGCTCTCTGCTCTCTTTCAGCTGGATTCCTCGCTCCTCCTCAGGCCCACTCCCTCCATGTGGCCCCTCTAGATTCCCTCTCACTGTGGTCTTTCCACACCACGCGTGGATATGTTACAAGACAGCTCAGCACTCCCATGAGCACAGAAATAGAAGCCAGCAGGCTTTCTGGAAGCTTAGGCCCAGCTCTGACCCTGTATCTGGCATATGCTATTGGTTGAATTCAAGGAGAAGGATTTGTATAAGGGCAAAAATGATGGGCTATGAGATTCGCCACATTAAACCTAAGATGTGAAGAAATGCCAAATAATGTGATCAGACAAAAATTCACACCTATCAGTTTGGTAAAAATTAAAAATAACATCAGAAATTATTGAGGATGTAGAATCGTTGCAACTCTTATGTGCTGTTCCTGTGTGTATAAATTGGTTCAGTCACTGACAAGAAATTTATGTTGAAGATATGTGTACCCTATGACCCAACAAATTACAAAAACAAAGCATTCAAGAAACTCTCACATACATGCCAGAAATGTTCACGGTAGCAACACTGGCAATCACAAATGTGTGGATACAATCTGTGTGTCTGTCGACAGAAAAACATGGTTTACATCCTGGCCATTGATAAAAGTTAGTGAACTGGTTGTACACGTCAGCATGGATAAATCTGCAGATGTAGCGTTGAGCAAAGAATCATTTTGGGAACACAGGTGTCCTATATGATGCCAACAATACAAATTTTAACACATGCAAAACAACACATTTAAGGAACACAAATGGATATTGTCAAACTGGATCACAGGAACAATACACGGAATGTCCAGGTTGTGGTTACAGTCTGAAAAAGGGATTGAGAAAGTGATTAAAAAAAACAACATCAACAACACCACATACGCCCCAAAAAACCCACTCAGAATCAATAACTGGGAATCTTAAGTATTTATTTAATACTATGCTTCAAGATTTAGGCAAAGCGAATTGCTACTCCTTTCCTTATCATCCCTGTCCTTCCAGAGGGGAGAATGGGAGGCTCCTCCCAGCTGGCTGGCAGCTTCCATTCACCCTTTTCCACTTGACCACAGTTTGCTGTCTCCTGGCTGGCAGGGGAAATAGAACATGGAGAGTCTGATGCTCAGATTCCCAAGTGACTCTCTGGGGTCTCTGGTTCATCTGCACTGTGGCTGTTCAGGGTGTACAGTCTCACGTCCCCTTGATGGATTGATGTTTATCTTGCTCCCCCCTCCCACTTAGCCATTGTGTCTGAGAAAGTGGGGGTGGTCACATTCTTTCTTGTCCTGCATTCAGGCCTTCAATCCTCACTACCCAAAGTGTGATCTGCCTGCCAGCAGACTGAACCTCTGCTGAGAGCTCTTGACAACTGCGAAAGTTCAAGCCCTATCCTACACCTTCTAAAGGAGAATCTTCCCTTTAACAAGATCCTCATGTTATTTCTCACTCATTAAGTTTGAGAAGTGTTGATGTGGAACTCAAAGACAAGGATTTGTCTCCTTTGCTCTCTGGTCCTCCCCAAGTTAACTCTCCTAAAGCAAGGAGCAGGTGCCCCTGAGGAGAGACTTGGATGGATGCACCTTGGGAGAGGGAGAAGTTCAGCAGTGAGGTGTGTGCATGGAATTCACTACATATTCAACATCTTCTCAGCATGTTCAGCATTTTACTCCTTTCATCCAGTTTTTGAGGACCTTGCCAGGATTCTGAGCTGATTCCTGTTTGGATATTATTCACCAAGTCTCTCTGCTATTTGGGGAAGCAGGGTGATAAGGTGATGGGGTGTAAGCCAAGGACAGCTTCTAATTTCGATTCATATATTGACACCTTTTCAGCAGGTGTGTGATGCCTGTCTACGTTTGGTTTTTATTTACAGATTTCCATTTCTTCCCTTCCACTCTCAGTCACCCCTTCTGTCCTGTGGGTCCTAAACCATCAATGCCTGAATTTCTGAGCCCTGAGTTCACTGGGCACAGTCCCCCAGCCTGGCCTTAAGACTTGGTGTTCGTGTCCTGCACATCCTTGTTCCTCCCTATAAAAAAACCATAAGCCAGGAGATTTTATGCTCTGTTCTTGAGCCTCTGAAGGTGTCTTTAATAGCCAGGCTCTCATTCCTGTGAGCCTCATCACAGGGATTTTTGGGTAGATGGTGGTGAGCTGGCTTTGCTCTAGCAAAGCTGGGTGTGTGCCCTCCAATTCTCTGGGGTGGCTGTGTCACTGCCCCGCTGAGGCTTGCACTTGGATTCTGCTCCCAGTCCCTTCCCTGCCTGCCCTGTCCTTGGGGACATTTCAGTGTGGCTCTGGAATACATGGCCTTTTCCCATGATGTCATCTCATCTCAGGTGTGTGCTACCCTCAACTTACCGGTTTGGAAATTTGTTAGGCCTCTACTTCGTTATCTGCAAAGTGCAGATTACAGTCAACCACAGCCAAGTGCAACAATATTTCTTTCATGAATTCTGCCTTTGCTTTGTGTTTGCTTTATGTTTAGACTGAAATTGAAATATTTACAGATGCTTGCCCTAGTTACATCATGGTTTTGTGTTTCCACTAAACTTATCTGGATATATTTTGGTGTGTGATGTAAATTTTCTGTTTTAAAATGCTTCAAAACAACTTATTAAACAGCGTATTATTTCCTCTACTGATTTGGAATAGCTAGGGATGCAAACCAAATTCTTATGTAAGCTTGTGTCTGTTTCGGGAGTTGCTTGTTCCTGTCTGCCATGCACTGCCTGGATCCCAGGGGCTTGGCTTCTCCCTACCTCCTCTCAGAGAACCCACGGGACATCTGTGTTTCTGCCCGAGAGAAGGTTGGACTCAGCAGGAGGGAGCCAAGCTAAGTGCTTTAGAATAGTAGGGAACAATGACAAGTGACAGAGAGAGTTCCAAGGTGGTGGTAGCAGCATGTCTGCATGTGTTCTTAAAGGACACAATCCATGGAGGTGCACTTTTAATTTGATAGCATTTCCTCCTTAACTTAGAAAATAGGGGTGCAGGGCTGATCTTTACTTTCAACCTCTCACTTCTTACTCATGAGGACTCATGAAAGCAGGCTTCCGGATCCATCAGCTGGCACTCTTCTTCTGTAGTTCCCCAGCTGTCGTTAGTTCTTGAACCTTTTTTTGACTGCCGTTCTTCCACCCTCCTGACTCTCTACTTCCTCTTCTTTTCTAGTTTCTTCCCAGCAAAACATGGGGGATGAGGATGAGAGCCTTGGATGTGTGGCAGGTAGTGAAAAGTTCAGACTGGCAGGAAAATGGGCCAGTTGTGTACCAGGAGACCAGCATGAGAGATGGATGGAGCCAACACTGTGTACATTCGTTTTCTTTATTTGACAGCAGGGGCCAGCAGGGTCATTAAGCAGAGGTCACAACTGTTCTAGAAAACTCTGTGGTAGCAGAACTGAAAAGACTGCTTGGGAAGGTTCACAAGTAGAAGGAGAAAACTTGCTATGGAAACACAGATTCAGGCCAGGCTGTGAGAATAGGAATATGGGATGCCAGATTTTATGGCTTGTGTCTGGATGTCCCCCAAAGCCTTATGTAGTCATAAGTGAAGTTTTTATTGGACGTGAATGAATCTAGAGTGCATGACTCTGGGATTGATTTATGGTGCAATGCTAGGCTCAAGGGCACTAGGATTAAGGGTGTGAGTGCTGCCTGCTCTAAGTGGTCTGGGTAAAACATAAGGGATAGGAAGAGCTGTGGTCACCTTTTGTTGCATTTCTACGATCTGCACACCATGAACTGTTGCTCCTCTGCAGTGTCTCTCTGCCATGCTACCCTGCCTTGGAGCCAGTGGATTATGATCTGAAACCTTTACAAAGTGAGCTAAATAAACCTCTCTTCCCTTATCTTTTGATGTCATGTATTTTGTCTCAGTGATGAGAAAAGTAACTAATCTACCAGAATGCCTGTAACTATTTGAGTTAGGATTCAGCCCACATCATGAGCACAGGGTACCTCTAGACCTACTTCATTTAGCCACTGGGCTAGATGTGAGTCTTGACCAGGAATTCACATCTCGCCTGGAATGTCAGAGGATACAGCACTGTGAGCAGGCTTACAGCTATGCCAGCAAACCTGTCATCTTCTATCTACTCCTGATGCCCAGCTCTGCTTTCATAGAAACCTGGCTGAGCCTGTTTCCCCACTCATACAGTGTTCTCCCGAACTCTTCCTTCCTCTTGACACTCATCCATCAAAATTGTAATCCTACCATAGAAGGATCTCCTTTCCAGGGGTCACAAAGTCATGGTCCTCTTTGTGGGACTTTATGTGGAGTGTGCTGACCTGTTAACCCAGACTTGTGGGTGTCTGTGAGGTGTGATGTTCTCCCCGCCCAACCATGCAGCCACATGTGCTGACTTGTGAGGCTCGGACTCCCCATGGGAAATAACCAGCCTTATCTACAACTGAAGGTGATATATAGTGTGATTTTAGGTGGAGGGTAGGGAATATTGTCTGGAATGATGCTGGGTTATCATAAAGGACACCAGAACCCCAAGAGAAAGGAAAGATCACATTAATACAGATGAGGGTTGACACAGGGGCTATATACTCTTCAGGTTTTGAAGAGAAGAAGTCACTGGGCTACAGTTGAACACACCTAACATAGGCCTCTGAGGAGACTTTAAATATTTTTGAATAGTTGATTCATCGTGTATTCGGGAGAGTGGAAAATCAGTTGAGCTGAATGGAGAATACTGGGTTTCATTGTGTCATTTTCATAGTGCTGTGGTTCATATAGCATACTTTAATCATGGAGACATCTCTAGATGGTTATAAGATCAAACTCAAAAAATCGTGTCTTAATTCTGCTAGGGGAATGGGTGGAAAAGTGGGAAGACTCATTCACTAGGCCTCAAGCAACTCTGCAGGGAGCCTCTTTCCCAGGGCAAGCACTGGGAAGGAAAGGAGTGAGTGAGTGGTCAGTGGAGCAGCAGGTGTATGCAGCCCTGGTGACCCATCAGCAAGGGGGTACAGAAGGAACAAAGGTATAGATCTTGAAAAGGCGACAATGGTGACCCTGGGAGCAGGGGGTCTTCTCTGGTGGAAGTGGTAGAATGTAGGAAGCTGGGTTGGAAACCCCCAAAGTGTGGCTTAGTGAGCTAGATATATGCTTGCCAGAGCAACTGACTCTAATCTTGATAGGTGGGTGACACCTGAGGAACTTATGAATATGTTTCAGATCCAGGGGGCTCCTGACAAAATCTTGAATTCCATTGAAAATGGGATTTAAGTGGTATACAAAGATTGTGTGTCATAAAGCAGAAAGATAAGCTTCTTACCAGCAATCCATTGCTTACTTATATGCTCTTTAATGAGTTCTGCATGTGTTTTCCTAATGTAGATTATCCTCCTTCACTTGGAAAGAAATACTAAGCCATCATCTTTTCTTTTGAAATAGTTTTATCAGGGTATGAGCACATACAACAAAATAGTATTCTTTAAAGCATGCAACTTGATATGTTTGGACGTCTATATACACCCATGAAATCACCTCTACAATCAAGACATGAGTCTATCACCTCTAAAATTTCCCTCATGTCCCTTTGTAATTGTGTCCTCTGTCCCTGCACCTTCTTTCATCTCCTGCTGCTGCCTGGAGACCTTCACCAAGTTTTATGGGAATAGTCATGGGGTGACCTCCTTTGTTATCTGTCTCTGAAGGGCAGCCCTTCTGTGTTGTCCAATGACTTCAATACCATTGATTTACACATTTTGTCCAGGCTTTTAGTTTACTCAACTCTTACGGTGGACTTGCTTTCTGTTAGTCAACTTGCATAAGGGAGAAATTCCAACCTGCTCATATTTAATGATTCTCCATAAATGATTAGCGAATAGTGCACTCTCTCCTTCAACTGGGTGTTGTGTGATTCATCGTCGTGAGTATCCACTATGTGAATGACACTTTCATTCATCCAGTCACTTGGCAAATATTTCTGAGAGTTTTGCATGTATCAAGATCTCTCTAATGTTGGAGATATAGTGATGAGCAAGACAGACACAGCCCCTTGGGTGACCACCATGAGGTGGAGGATAAAGACAGCTAACTAGCAAACTCAGTTCAGAGAAGAAGGGTTGCACTGGAGGGAGTCGCACAGTGTAGGGGGGTGCATCTCACAGACTGGGGCAGGTACTTTCGAGGCCCCTTCCTTGTGCTGACCTGATTATTTCAGCTGCAGCTGTGCTGGGAAGTTCTGCGTGAGCTGAAGCTGACAGCCTCGTTTCCGGTGCACCTTGCCCTTCTGGGGTTTCTTGCCTCAGGCCTTCTCTGGAGCTTCAGAATCCCATGTAGCTGCAAACAAGCAGCTCCGATGTAGTCTGGGAGGAGGCAATGGTCATGTGAGCCCTTAATCAACCAGGGACGGCAACTATGTGATAAGATCCCCCTTCCTGTCCCATGGATGACAGTCCTGTGGGGGGGTCATTCTGTATTCTTCTCAGAGGTTTCTGCGGGGTGGGGCACCTTATCGACAATAAGAGTTATATTGGTGTTTCTGCTCTTTCCAAATCTGCCCACCTATTTCCTAGGATTGCTTCTTAAATATATCACTTACATCCAAGTTCTTGTTTCAGGCTCTGCTTTCAAGGGAGGACTCAAGACACATGCTTACCTACATTTAGCACAATTCCTGAGAAGTTTTTAAAGAAACCACTTTATAGATGAGAAAACAGAGTCTTGGGCCTTTTCCTGAGAGATCACAAGGCTAAGAAGAAGCAGAACTAGAATCCAGACACTGGTCATTAGACCCCAACCCCTTAATTCATCCTGCACATTCTGGATGTCTCCGAAACCGTGCCACCAAGAACATTTGTCCAGGAGAGCTGCAGTGAGCTTGCTTGTTACGATGGGCCTGATGACAGTAAATTCAGTGGTGAAAGGATATAACCAGACCTGGGCACTGGGCTGTGTCCTGGGATCTTGTGATGGCCTGAAGACTGTGGTGAAGTCCTGGCTTTGAGTCAGGTACTCCATATGTAGAGTGCTGGGGCTCTCAAGTGCAAACACACAGCCCTGTCCTCAAGAAGGAGCAACAGACTGACAGCTAAGTAAAACAAAGATTTGTGTTAGTCAGGATGAGAGGGGCACCACCGTGGGGGGCAGCTCTGTGGAAAGGAGGGAAGGGCATTTTGGCACAAAGGAATGTGGCACAGAAGCTGGAAATAGCCTGTGTTCAGGAAGCCATGGGGGGTTCGCTGAAGCAGGGTATGTCAGAAAGGGGAGGATGAGAGGGTGGCACGGTGGGTTCAGAGTTCAGCAGATAGAGAGGCAATGAGTCCCAGAGGCTTTGCACACTGTGCTGAGGAATCTGGGCCTGGTGGTGGGGACCAGAGAAGGCCTTTAAATAGGTCAGTGGTTTTTAACTTATGAAGGAAACAGAATCACTTGGAGAGCTTCTTACAACAGGCTGCTGGACCCTCCCCCAGCTTCAGAGCTGAGAAGTGAGGGATGCATCCTGAGAATCTGCATTTCTAGCTAATTGCTAGGGTATGGTGGTGTGATGGTCTAGGAACTACACTCTGAGAACACCTGAGGCAGGCAAAGCAAGTGTGCAGGCGGGTGCTGGGTGCCCTGATCAGCTGGGACAGAGAGGGGTTGAGAAGGCTGTTGGCTGCTGCAGGGCCTTGGCAGAGCAGAGAGGACCTGATCCAGGTATGCGGGTGTGGGGTCAGCAGTATGAAGGAGAAACATCAAAAAGCAGTGTCAGTAAGACTAGAGAGATTGGAGGCAAAGGTAAGATAAAAGTCCAAGTGGATTTTATCACCATCTCAGAATCTTCAGACAAGGAGTCATTGTGTCCAGCTAGAGGAACTGTGTAGACAGACATACAGACACTCCGTATCCTTTGGCCTGTTTTCCTTTCTCTTCCCTTACACCAGAAAAGGAACAAGAATCAGTCAGGGAAAGAGAAAAAGGTTTAAGGAAGATAAAATTAGATGATAAAATGAAAAGAATGATAAACACAGAATCATTCACCGGATAGGACCCAGGCGCTAGGAGAGCTGGGCAGATGGAGGAGTGGACTGAGGAGGTAAGACAGACAGACCAGAGCTTTCAGTGCAGTGCCATTCTGGTGGGGGTACGGGTGCCCCAAGATGCTAAGGGGTTGGTTGAAGTCCTGTCTTCTAGCAGTTAATCAAGCCCTTGCTGCTGTCCCCTGCAGGACTCAAGCTTGGTGCTGGAGGAACAGGAAACTTGTAAGCAAGGATCGCCCGAGCTGGGAGGCCCTCCACCATTTCACCTGCGTTGCATGGACTGCTTTCCCTGGTACTTATGGCTTGCAGTGGGGAATGGATCACCTTTAGTATCCCCTGACCAACCTTCCCAGTGTGATCAAGGAAGGGCAATCTTTAGCCAAGATCAGGCTGCACATTGAACAGAGGTGCCTGATGTGAAAGGCAGGGCCTCTGGCTGTGGATTTTTCCAAGAGCCCCTGCTCCCTGCTAATGTTCCAACATTTGTAGGTACCTTCTGGGGGAGCAGACCCAGAGAGCCCATCCTCTCCTACTCCTAACCCTGGGGAATTTCTGAGCAGTTCTCCAGCAGGCTGGGTACAGGCAACTGATACCAGAATGTCAGCTTCCCTCTGATTCTTTCTGTCTGCAGTTGATGAGATAGGGCGGCATTGCCTCTTGCTGTGAGTCTCAGGTATTGAGGGCTGCTCTGAGCATTCTGGTGGCTTAGTGGCCCTGGTGCCAATGTCTGTACACGTGCAAGGTTGGTGCTCTTTCTCAACACTGAGAAAGTACACCAGCAGCACTGCAGCCTCCCCATGGGGTAGAGGGGGTTAGCTTATCTTAAGAAAGATCTGGGAAAGAAAGGAAGTTCCTACCTTCCTATGAGTTATGAGGCTGTTCTCTGGCCCTGCTTGCCACATGACCTCAGCATGTGACTCTCTTGCCTAGAGGTGCTAGAACTTAGGTCCAAGACCACAGATTCCACAGACAAAACTCTATGTTCTTTTTTTAAAAATTGAGGTAAAAGTCATGCAACACAAAATTAATTATTTAAAGTGAATGAGTAAGTGGCATTCATTGTATTTATGGTGCTATGCAACCATCACTTCTACCTAATTCCAAAATAAAACCCTGTACCCTGTAAGCAGTTGCTCCTTATTTTACTTTCGCCCCAACTCTTGGCAACCAGTAGCATTTCTGTCTGTGTGGATTTGCCTACTCTGGATGTCTCATATAAATGGAATGATATAAAATGTGACTATTTGAGTCTGGTTAATTTCATTTGGTGCAATTATTTCAAGGTTCATCCACATTGTGGCGTGTATCAGTGCTTCACTTCTTTTCGTAACAGTTATCCATTGTATTATATATCACATATCCTTTACTCATTCATCTGTTGATGGACATTTTTGGTTGTTTACACTTTTTGACTACTGGGAATAGCGCTACTATGAGCTTTTTGTACAACGATTTGTGCATACAAAGATATACACATATTCTTTGGAACTTCCAGGTCATATGCTAAGACACTCATTTTCGGTGGAACCCACATGCTGTTTGTTGAGGGGTCTTTGTGCCTTTGCCTGGTGCTGTAGGAGTTCCCAGGACCCATGACTGGGAAAGTGTGGCTAAGAGATGACCTCCAGTTCTAAAGCTGGCAACAGGGTGGTGGGTGAATGGTGGTGCTGTCACTGTGGAAACCCCCACTGTGGGTAGGGGCATGCCACATGGGCATGGCTGGGGGAGGGTTGGACATGCTTACTTGCTACACAGGGAAAGACCTGGGTTAGAGACCTACAAAGGTTTTCACCATGGCTCAGGCTGTCATGTGCATCATAACTTACTGAGCACTTACCATTTCCTGGGCACTGTTCTCTGCACTTTCATTATTAATAGTCCCAACAGCACTGCAACTCAATGAAGATCTTAATTTTCCAGAAGAGTAAAAGAGCTCCAGGTTCCCTTGGCACTTCTAGCATTCCTCCAACAGGGAGCTCATTGCTTTTATCTGTCCCTGTGTTTCTGGCTGCTCTCCTGAGAGGCTGAGATCCTGGAGGGCAGCCACTGGCCTTTCCTCTTCGCCCCTGGGCTTGACTCAGGGCTGCTAGGCTTGTCCATTGGGTCCCCAGGACAAGGGGACTTCTGAATGAGCACTTCACAGAGGGCAGAGAGGAAGGCTGACTGGGTTGGGTGTCCTGGACCGAGTCCTGCTTCACCGCCTCTACTTCCTCCGCCCACCTTCCATAGTGTGGATGGCAGCCAATTCCTTTTGCAGGTAAATTACCAAAGGGATGGCAGATTATTACATATGTAGACAGTACATTCATTTATCCCCTGGAAAGAATTAATTACAATCATCAAAAGAAGACAGAAAGAATTTCAGTGTGCTTCCCGCTGGGCAAAGCTAGGACAAGAAGAGGTGTTGCCTCAAGAGGCCCAAAACCATAGAAGAAAATGACCTGATCCAGGGAGAAAATTGCATTAGGTGTCATTAATATCATTGAAATTTAGGGCTGACAAGGGAAGGCTCCTCGGTAATTGCCTGAGGCCACACCGGGGAATCAGTCCTTTGAAGCAGCTGCATCCCCAAGGTCTCCTCCTCCAGCCTCAGCTTGCAGATGACCTGCTCTGCCCTACTCCCCACCCACCTCCTCCAGACTCCATTGCTGCCCAGGCACGATGTGGGTCTGGTGTCCAGCTGCCTGGCAGAAACCCAGCTGCCCAGAGAGAAGGGCCTCTGGGAGTCCAGGCACAGAGTGGGCACAAAGGTCACCGCAGACTGGCATCTGTGTTCTCATCCTCTTGTCTCTGTCCTCAGTCGTGGGTGTCTGTGCATGCACAATTAGTCACGCCCAGGGTCCTGGAGATGGCTCATCTCTGTGTCTGTCTGTCGGTAGGTCTTTGGTTGTGTATCCCTGTATGGTCTTTCTAAGCTGACTCTACATACAGACTGTCTCTGTTCGTTCTCTTTGCATCAGTCATCACTCTATTTAGAGTCTCCCTTCTATATTTATCCCAGCACCCTCCCTCCCTGTGGTCAGTGCCTGCCTGGGCTTTCCAGGCAACAACAGACAGGTAGAAAATGCCACACATCTGCTTCTTTTACAGGCACATGCTGCAGGCCCTGTAACTGAGGACCCTCATTTCCCTTGCACCTGTGGTGTTGAAGAATTGGCCTAGACAGCAAGAGAGGTCAGGGCCATGACCCATCACCTGGGGGCATAAGCCAGCCCCTATTAACTTCTGGAACCTTCTCCATATAGAACCGTCATCCTGCAGACACATCCTGATGGTCAGGCACAGACTTTGACTTAGGACTTCAGGAGTCAGTTTCCCAGAATAATGTGTAAAATGGTTTAAAAATGAAGTATCCTCCAAAGACTCATTTACTGAAGGCTTGATTGCCATTGCAGCAGTGTTCAGTGGTGGGACCTAGGGGGTAATCTGATCATGACAGTGTTGACCTCGTCAATGGGTTAGTGCATCAATGAGTTCCTAACTGAGAAGGAGGTGCAGCCCACTTGGAGAAAGGGTAAGTTCCTGGTGATGTGTGCATATTCTGATCCCTGGTCCCTTCTTCTCATGCTCTTTTCCTGTCTCTGCTTCCTGGCTGCAATGAGGTGGCAGCTTTCCCCTGCCAGGTGCTTCTGACATTGGAGCCAGCAGACCGCAGACCGAAATTTCTGAAGCCATGAGCCCAGATTTCCATCCTTTAAATGGTGCATATCAGGCATTTTGTTTCTCAGTGAAATACCTTGGAGGCCTTGGAAGTAGCTAGTTTTGACACATATACTTTTAAAAATGACAACATAAAGTCTCAGAGTGATAGAGTGACTCACTCGAGGGCCCAGAGCCAGAGAGAACAGAGCCTGGTTGGCTCCATTTCTTCATTCCCAGCTACTTTCCAATAGTGTCTCAGGGCACAGACTGGTGTGTATGCGCATCTTGTGAGTATCCATGGCATTTGTGTGCATGTGTATGTACGTTATTTTTAAATTTTAAAATCTGGTTTCCATTTTTAGGGAACCCCTTAGGGCATCATGAACTACCCCCATCAGTCTTCCCTGAAAACGTGACAAAATGGGCAAACTAGCTTTGTTGAGTTCAAAGGACCTGTCAGGCGAACAGTCCATCTAGGAGCTGAAGTATCTGCCGTGCAGCAACACACACACACACACACACACACACACACACACACACACACGCTCACACCATAAAGGGCCAGACCAAGCAGGCAAGGTGGAGTCGCAGCCTTCGTGACTTACTTCCTTGTCCTCCACTGCCCCGAGGCTTCCATTTGGGCCCTGTGGACTGGGCAGCAGGGGTTTCTGCTCAGAGACCCCAGTGTGCCTACTTCAGCTCATCAGGAATCTGCTCAGTTTTCTTCTGGGGTTTTGGTGGATGACACAGCTCATCTTGTCAACAGAATGGCCCCAGCATGAAGAGGGTCTCCTGCTTCATAGCTCCTTCCCTCGCTCAGACAGGAGGTCTTTCTCTGATGTGCAATGAACTGGGGCCACCTGACCTTGTGGTGAAGCCGGGGCATCACCATGCCTACCCCAGTGATTTTTAACAGATATTCTGGACCCTCCCAGCCTCTGCCAGCTGGGCTTGGAGGAGAAGTGTTGGTGTGGGAGACTCAGAGACTGAGAGACTCTTTTCTCTCCTCAGGTGAGGGAAGCTCTGATTTTATGTGTTCTACAATTTAGACTTTATTGTAAGAACTCAATTAGACTGGCCTATTAGTTTTACAAAATACTGAATTTCAATGCATATAATATATTTTGAACATACGCATCCCCCCTTGTTTTCTTTGAAAGGGCCCCAGATTCCTTCCTTTTGTTGTGCTCTAAGCTCCCACAGGGCTCCTAGACAGGGGCAGGCAAATGTACAGCCTGTCAGATGCCTCTTTCTCTGCCCATGGGTGCACGACAGGCAGGATATGGGAGGCCTGGGACAGATGCCGCAAGACTGTGTGGGGGACTCTTACATGATTTTTGGTGTCTTGGCTGCACTCTGGGTCCCCTCTTCATGTGGGTCTTGGTCAGACCACTCAAGATCTCCTGGGAAACTGGTGCTGACCTCTGAGGAAGGATGCTGGGCCATGTTGGCTCTGAAAGTTGATTTATGGAGGATTTAGCAGGTCCAAAGGATGGGGGAGCCCCATCCTCCTTCTGTCTGGTAGCTCCACCCAGAGCCTGAGCTCCAGGGCCCTAAAGGCTCTTGGAGTTCTCAGGAGGACCTGCTGAGCCCAACCCTCTCCCAGACCTGACCTCTAGTGGAGAGTTTGTGAAAGGCACCCCAGCCCTCCTGTCTTCAGCATCTAGGTTCCCAGAGGGTATCTGTGGGTGGCTCAGTTGAAGGCAAGGGGTGGTACCCACTATATTATACACTCAGAGCAGTTTGGTTCCAGGAGGGTCACAGTAGCTCCCTGGCTGACCTCTGAGAGGCAAAGATCATCCCGCCATGTCTGCTCAGCTGAGCCAGCTGCCTGGGGCTGGAGTCTTTCCATGCAGCAGAAGCCTTGCCTGAGCCCTTTTCCCAGGTTCCTTACTTTGGCTGTGATCCAATTTCAGGTTCTTGCCCCTATCTCTTCTTTTGCCTGGCTTCTTTGTGGAGAGAAGATCTTGACAGGAATCAGTTTTGGAAGCTTCCCAACTAGGATACCAGCTGCTAAATAGTTACAAGTGGGCTGCTCATTTAGCCCTCTGAGTTTCGATGTCAGAAAGAGCTGTGAGAATCAGACTGGTGCTTTGCATTTCCCAAAAGCAATGCTTAGCTGTCGATGGAATAGCACAAAGTGGTGTTTATGTATTTCCTCTGAGGAGTGGTGGTAGGGGGAGTTCCCCCCTTGCCTGGAGAGGGACTCCCCAGTGTGGTCCAAGGGATCATCTTAGGCCCATCTAAAGGCAGGAGAAGCTTTAGGTCCTGCTGGAAGCCTGAGCCAGGATGGCTGGGCAGGATGGACAGAGGGTCCTGATGGTCATCATGTGGCCCTTTGTGCTGGCATCTTGCCCAGCCTCAGTGGGAATCTCTCCACTCATCACTCAGTGAAATTTCCTAGTATCCCTGGTCTGGATGGCATCTCATAACTTGCTAACTTCTTCACTCCGGCCTTTGTGAATTCAGCTTAACATCAGAGAGGAAGATAGAATCATTCCCAAGGGGACCTTCTACGGGAAATTCTCGTGAAGCACCTAACCATTGTTTAGTGTAAACAAGTGCCATAGGAAACCCTAAATGGTGAAGGAGAATATCCTTATTGACACTGGGAGAGTCAAATTTCCTTGTGTGCAGGGATGAAGGGCTGCAGCCCATGGGATGCATTTCAGGGACCAGTATTTTATGAGGTCCAGAAATATGTTGTATTCCAGTATGCTGAAGTTCTAGCTGAGCCAAGAAGAGACTCCAGGGATGGGGCATGTGTCCCTCTAAAAGCCTGTTCCATCCCTTGTCCTTCCAGTTCAGAAAGGGACACCAGGGCTCTATATGGGTTCAGGCTGTGCTCAGTGGCAGACGGAATCTTGCATCAATCCATGAATCCTGCCTGTATCTGGGGTTCTGGGCCAGGCAGGAATTAGGACCCAGTGAAGTCCTTTGTTTACTCAGCTTCCAGGTGTGAGGCACTGAACACACGCCAATCTGTTCCCCTGTGGACATCGACCAAGCAGGTGCTTCCTTCTCACAACTTTTCTATGGAAGGCTGACTGCTTACGCATAGATGGTGACAACTTAGGACCAGAAAGATCTGCAGGATGCAGCAGCTGCCATTCTTGAGCTGAAGATGCCAACCAAATGGCAAATGAGTTTGTAGGTGAGAACATTACTGCTCAGAACAGAGTTAGGTTTTGTTACAGAATAAAAGGAGAACAGATAATGGGTAGGTAGTGGTCAATTTTTCACACAGCACTTAAATTTCAACTATTCCAAGTCCCTACTTCACAGATGAGCAAGCAGGTCTAGCCAAACAGTGGCAAACCTTGTGGTACAATGTAGAAATCTAGATTCTTAGGACAAGGTGACTTTTTGTTTAAAAAAAAGACCCAAGACTTCAGTTTAATATTTTTGGAATATGAGCAGGATTTGATGATAAGCAGACTATGAGAGGAGAAGAGAAAAGGGGAAATTGAGAATTATTCTGAAGTCTTCATCCCTAAAGAGAAGAAGAATGCCCAAAAATAGGGAATAGATGAGTGGTGACTAGATTTAAATAGTGTGTGTGTGCATGTATGTGTGTATGTGCGTGTGTGTGTGTGTCATAGTTTTCCTATACACTGTGTGTACTACCCGTTGGGTAGACCCACTGGAGCTGAGGGGCAGGAGACCCTGAGGTGGTACAAAGTGCAGAACTACAACCTAACAATTTTGGATGAAAGACTAACTGTGGGGGCTCTATGGATGGTAGCAGTGCTACAGCCACAAGAATTATTAAATCTGCAGAGCATGGCACTGGAGAGGTGCCAAGGGTGAGTGTGAATCCTGCCGTGTTCCCCTTCATGAGGCATAGGGGATGTAGTGGTTCATCTTGGTCAATGGCTAGATTGGTTTGCAAAATGCCTAGGAGATTAGTAAAGCACACTTCTGAGTGTGTTTGGGTGGGTCAATGGGGCATGACCTTGGAGACTATGTCTGCCCTCTGGTTTATTCCTCATTGGTTCTTCCCGTGTGCTCTGCTTCCTGGCTACCATGAGGTGAGCAGATTTTCTCCACCATGCCCTTCCATCACAATGTTCTGCCTTGGAGCAAATGACCATGGACTGAAACTTCTGAAACCATGAGTCAAGATACAACTTTTCTCCTTTAAATCACATGTGTCAGATATTTTGTTCCTGCAATGTAAAGCTGGCTAATACAGGTGATGAGGGGACAGAAAAAGAGAAACTGCAGCACAGAGCAAAGAGAGGCCTTGAGAAAGCACAGAATTTCCAGAATGAAGATGGGAGACTTTCATAGCCATCTGTGTCCACAAAAGAGAAATCCCTGGGTAAGCACAAGCTGCTGTCATCTCTTGAGGAAAGGCGCCTTGCAGGGAAGCCACAGACTGTGTGTGGGGTGATGTGGGACTGGCTGCTGAGGACGTGAAGAAGGTCTGTTGGCAATGAAGGGTAGTAGAAAGTTGAATGATGATGTTAGGTGTGGAAGCACCAAGGAAAAATTCATTTTTCCTGACCAAGGAAAAGTGGTCAGAATGACAGATCTTCAAGGAGAACTCAGGGAAGAAGAACTTAAGGAGCAGAAGATGGGAGGAACCATGAACAGACTTGGCACTGAGCAAGAGGTAGGTCATTTGGGGGCTTCAGTCCTGGGCCCAAAAGGACAGAGTTAGTAAGTTGCACCCATGTGTGAGTGAGTGGGAGAGTGTGCCATTGTCTGACTTTGTGTCACTGAGCTTAAGCTAAAACTGGGTTGGCCAGAGAAATCACTCAATTTAATGTTGCATGTAGAGATGGGATAACTAAAAGGAAAGAAAACTAAAAACCCAATTTCTTTGTGACAGATTTGCCCCTTGGTCACAGTAGTTATGACAAGCACAGAAAATTGGTGGGCCTCTATTATTACAAGATGTGACCTAAGTATTAACTGAAGCCCCCTTACCCTTCTGAGATCTGTGTGGTCTGTAGGCATCCGGGTCTCCATCTGATCGCTTTTGAATATGTGCTGTTCATGGCCTTCCCCACCCCATGCTGCGTGTGTCGACTCTGTACCACACAAAGTAAGCCTCTCCTTTGGGCTCTCCAGAGCCTCTGCTTCCTCCCCTCACCACTTGAGTTCACATCAGGGTAAGGTAGTGACCTCAGGGGCCCTGCAGTAGCCTCTGCTCTTATCATGTTCACTCATTGTCCCCTCGGACACATTTTACCAGCTTCAGCAGGTCCCAGCCCCACTCTGTCTCTGTCTTTCCCCTTCTTCCCACCTCTTCCCTCTCTTTTAGTCGTCTCAGGTATGTTCTTCCTACTCTTTAAAACTGTGGCTCCTGCAGATATGGATCAAGAAACTCTTCCATAAAAGGATATCATGTTCTATGAGGAGAATTTCACTGAGTAAAGTTTCCATCACCAACTTATTATTCATGTTTCAAGCTAGCTTTATTACAAGCCGTGCTTGAGTTTGCACTGAACTCTAATTGTGCCTGTTACATTCTTTGCCACTCTTGGGGCTTGGATAATCCTTTGGGTAACATAGTCACATGCTTGTGACTGCCCTGAACAGAGGTGACAGCAATACCTTCTATCCAGAAAGAAGGCATTGGACCGGGGGCCAGGGGCTGGGACTTTAGCCAGCTGTGTTTGGGGGTGGGTTTTTCTTTCTCTGGACCCTAATTTCCTTCTTGGTAAGGTGAGTCTGCCCAGGTTTGGGGTTTGCCAGGTGCTGGTGTGAGTAGCACATTACCCATCCCTCTCTAGCCCCCATTCTGCTAAGCTCACCTCAACCTGGCTATGTCTTATTTTATTCTATTGCTAATCCTCTAGATGAGCGCTTTTTAAGGCCTTCCACCTTACAGGCTACCTTGCCTTTCCAGGTGAGCCTTTTGCCTTTCTTGTCTTTGATCACTTAAACTGGATTCTCCAGTTGATGGCAGTTCCATTCCCTCAAGGTACCATTTACACGCAAGCTCAGAAATGTATGTTATCTTGACACCTAATTCATTCATAAGAAACCTAAGTAAGGCCAGGTGGAGAAGCCAAGGCAGGCCACTCAATCATTTAACTTTTTGCGGTGTTTAGTGAGGGCTACCTAGACTAGGGCTGTTGAACTTGAGGTCAGGAACATTTTGAAACCTCTTCATACTGGCCCTGATGTAACAGAGCCATGCCAATTCACATCCCAGGAACTTGCCTAGGTGCTCACACCCTGTAAGAGGTGCCCTTGGCCATTTGGGATGAGACCCGTGGGTGTGCAGAATTAACCTCTGTTGTAGGCTCAATAATGTCTCCCCAAAATTATCTATGTTCTAATGCCTGGAAACTGTATATGTATTATCTTCTCAATATAAGGGACTTAGCAGATGTCCTTAATAATCTTGAGAAGAGATTATCCTGGATTATTCAGGTGAGTCCATTTTAACAATGTGGGTATTTATGAATGGGACTCCGGAAGATCAGGCAGAGAAGATGCTAAATTGCTGGCTTTGAGAATGGAAGAAGGTATCAAAGTCAAGGAGTATCATTATCCTACAGAAGCTAGAAGTGGCAAGGACTCAGATCCTCTCCTGTAGCCTCTAAGAGAACCGCAGTCCTTCTGAGAGCTTGACTTTAGGCTACTGAGCTCCAGATCTGTGAGAGGATAAATCTGTGTGGGTTTAAACTCTAAGTCTATGATAGTTTGTTACAGCAGCAATATGAAACTAATACAGTATCTGGCTCTTTATAAGAGTGTGGTCTTTCTGCCTCTTTATAAGAGCATCCCTTGAAGGCTGGAACCTGTGAGTGCTTTGGAATCAGGGCCCTTACTTGGCAGGAGTTGGTGTTTCTGCATGAACTGGCCTCAGAGAGACCACATGCCTTTGTCTCTGGCATCATTACCCACTGGATTTTCCTGGCAAGAGAAACCAAACCCTCACTTCATGCCATCTACTGGAAGAATCCAGTACCCCAACAATGGACCCTTTATCAAAGAAGAAAATAGGCCCCTACTTTTGCCTACAGCATCTAGATTTTAAAGCTTGAACCCAGGGGAATCTACTTTGTAGAGCTGTGCTGCCCTATCTGACAGTGACGTATAAGCATGAAATACGTACCCTCAAAGGAAATGTGACCATGATGACTGGATGCACTGTTACTGATAGTAATGGCAAGAATAGCTGTAATAATAAGAGAGTAGCAGATATTATTCATTGCATTTATGATTTGTCAGGCACTCTTCTAAGCATTTTGTGCCTATTTTTAAATCTTCATGAAGGCTATGTTTGCCTTTTTATCCATTTTGTAGATGGAAAAATGGAGTGTAGAGAGCTTAAATAATTGCATAAAAAAACAGAATTACAACCTGTGATTAGATGACTCTGTCTCTCACAAATATGCTCGTGAATCAATTTAAACACTTTAGTTCATAATATCACAGATCCCAAAGCATTTTTCCATTCATATTTTCATCTGGGTGCCCAGAGTAGCTTGTAAACTCTCCCTTACATCTTCAGATGAGGGGGTGAAGTCAGCAGACTGGTCTAAAGGAAAGTCAGCACGATTATTTCTGTTAAATGTCTATATTGTGTATCCACAGGAAGCATTCTCCCTACCCAGTGTTAGAGGGAAGTAAACATGGTGATAGAGAGGTTCAGTGTTCATTGCATCGGTAGCATGTGCTCTCCGGGAATGATGCTAATGCATTATAATTCACTCATTTAGTCCTCATAACAATGACATGAAGGAGAGACCAAAGAAGAGAAGGAACTTGTCCCAGGTCACAGTTATAATAGTTGGTAGCAAAGCCAGAGCCAGAATTGTTCACATACTCTTGGTTTGAGAAGAGGTCAGAGTTCAATGCAAATAGCTCCTCATCACTCCTTTTTCAGTCCTCCATGGAACGGTCTGTCTCCAAGTCCTCTGTGGACTTGGAGGGCATTTCTGCAAGATTACAAGCGTTCATGTTTGTTAAGTGCCTCAGTACCCGCTGAACACTTTTCCTATAGGATTCCATTGGGTTCTTACACCAAGACCCTCTCAGGAATTTGGAAGTTTAATTTTCTCCAATGGCTAAGCTCATTGCTCAAAGGGCTGTTGCAAAGAGAGGCTGAGGGATCTTTTTTGCTATTAGATGATACATTCTAAGGCAAAAGCATTTCAGCTTGTGTCCAAGGCAGAACCTGGAACCAGCTTTCACTGTCAATAGGTGACTGCTCTGCACATGAAATGGTCTCTTCATTTAAATACTCAATGCCCCCATGCCCAAGACTACAAGCTTCCCTTGGCCAATCACCAAATTCAGTCCATTCCTTCTCCTAACATAGTCTCCTAATTAAATCTTCAAGGCTTCTAATTTCAAAAAACATGAATATAGAAAATGAAGGAGACTGGGAGAGGCCCTGGAGTGGAAATGGCTGTGCTGTAGCCAGGAGCAGAAGGGCAGAATTTGGACTCCTTCCATGCATGGCCTTGGGGTCCCTGCTTCTCCACCCCACTTAGCATTCCACAGCCACTGGACCCAGCTGTCTGGAGGGATGGCTTTGAGGTGTCACCTGGCTTCACAGGCTTCATTTTATCCAAAAGAACAAGGGAGAAGCTTACTGCTTAGGCCCGAGGTGGCCATCAGTATGGTTATTTCCTCCACTTGGCAACAAGGACTAAGAGTGCACTCCAGGGTGGAAAGGCTGCTACTGAGGAAGTTTCTCTGAAGCTCCCAGCTGCCAAACCCTGAAAGCAAGAGGAAGCCTGGGGGATTTTTTCTTCATATTTTACCTATAGCACTGAACTTCTTTTAACTCCCCACCTTCTTCTTCCATCAGGAGCAACATCTTCTAGCAGTTCTTATGCTGAGATTTTGTAGTTTTCTGAGAAGAATGAGAGGTAGGAAGCCTTGACATGGATGCCTGAGCTATACGTAGTGTCCAGTGTGCAAAAATAACAGCTGCATCAATGCTACCATGGTGAAGTACCTTGCCTGCATGATGATTAATACGGTCATAGGCCATGCCTATAGGTCCTGAGTCTAAAAATACTGTTCTGTTTGAAGATAGGCTGAGAGAGACAAAGTGCATGCATGCCTTTCTAGGCATTTTATTGTTTTGTTTTGCCAAGGGTGAATATTGTATGAAGAGTGGAACTATTTTCTACTGGGGGGATATGCCATTTTCCATGGGAGATGTGTTAAGAAACATTGCCCGATCATCCCCCAGTTAGCTAAAACGCACGTGAGTGGGGTTGACAGAGGTTTTGGATTGAATTATATTCCTGCAAAATTCATAAGATAAAGTCCTAACTCCTAATACCTCAAAATGAGACTTTATATGAAGATAGAGTCTTCACAAAAGTGATCAAGTTAAAACATGGTCATTAGGGAGCATTCTCGTCCCTTCAGAGTGGTGTTTTAATAAGAGGAAGTGTGGACACAGAATGCATAGAGGGAAGATCATGTGAAGACACAGGGAGAAGTGGGCATGGTGGACCAGAGAGAGAGTGAACAGACCTTGCTCTCACACTTTCCAAAGACACCAACCAGCCCACACCTTGGTTTTCATTGTCCAGTCTCCAGAGCTGTGAGACAATACATTTCTGTTGGCTGTGGTATATAGTCTGTGGTACTTAGCTCTTTAAAACTGATACAGGGGGCTTCTGCCAAAAGTAAAAAATAAATAATTCCACAACGATAACAACAATGAACCAAAAAACACGAAAGAACAAAAAACACCTCTCAAACTGCAGAAGGAGGGTCCCAGAAAGCTCATCATGAAGCTTCTAGAGCCTATGCTGGTAACTGTTCCCACTGTGGAGCAAAAGGCAAAGACAGGTCACCAAAATAAATTGGAGGACAGAAGTTTCATCCTTTTTCTCCATTATTTTGTTTTATTTTATTAACACTTGTTTGTGGATACATCAGGAAATATACTCATTTGAGTACTGGCACATGTACATGACATGTCTTATTTTTCCTTATCTTCTTTCCCCTCCCTCCTTAGTTATCTACTGAACAAGCATGGGGGCCACACTCATAATCCTAGCATTCAGGAGGTTGAGGCAGGAGGTTCTTGATTTTGAGGCCATTCTGCACTACTTAGCAAGACCCTGAAAAAAACAGTCATTTACTGAGGCAGGAGGCTACCACGTTCCAGTTCAGCCTGGTTTCAAAAGACAATACAAAATAAAAAGGGCGGGGATATAGCTCGGTGTTAAACCCACAATTAACTGCACTGTAGAAATATTTTTCAAATCTTTTAAGACAATAATTTTTTTGTTGATCAAGGGTTCACTAGGTACCTGAAATCTTGAACCCTGGCATCCCTTTCTCTTACCATTGACCTGGTTTAGAACAAGTACTAATGTTAAGGAATACCCAGTTCTTAGTGAGCGAGTGGATACTCTTCTGGCTCCATGTGCCAAATTTGCTCTTGATGGAGTCTGTCTACTGCTCACTGCTCGTTTCTTGGGAAACCACACACCAGGACAGAAGGTGGAGTAACTAGGATGGTAGTTGGCTCCTCCACTTTGTGCTCTTTGGGTCATAAGCGAGGCTGGCTTCATTTACTGGGTAGAATATAGTTTGTTGGCAGGCGAGGAATATCTGAGAGCAAATAGAACAGGCACAGGTGATTTAGAAGCATATGGTACAACTACAGACTGTAACTTGTCATGGCTTAATAAGCAAGTTAGCCTCTTACTTCCAGTTTGATTCAGTGCCAAGTAACTAGAGGACTTCTCTTATTCCTAGTTTTTAAAGAAAAGTGAATGTTACCTGATGGGATTTCAAGAACAAACTCCAAAGTTCAAGTTGAGTTTCTTCTTTCCAAAGCTTTCTGTGGCAACCCCTGTTTGCTCTCACCTGGATTCCAGTCCCTGAGTCCATTTGTCCTGGCACCATAGAGTATGTGACAGTGGACTTTTTCCCTTGCCTCACTGGGTAGCACTACGCTCTTCTTTATCATCCTGAGCCCTGTTGTGGTTGTGCTCCCGTCCTGGCTTCTCCTCTAGAACCCAGGAGACTTACATGCCCTAGGTCTAGGCTATCAGTTCTGCATTTGCCTCTCACATCCAGAACCATGCTTGAGCCTAGACAGGGAGGCAGCACAGCGAATCTGGACAGGCCTTGCTCAAAGGACCCTGCCAGTGCCTGGAACACCTTCCTCATCCCAGTGCTTCACGCTCAAGTCACTCAACTGACTTTTAGCTCATTTGGTTTTCCTTTTTTTCACTTTTCAATTTAAACTTGAACTTTTTCACCTGACAGGGTCATTGTCTCCCTTCCAAACTGTCTTTGTCCACAATGACACTGCCATCCATGGAGCTATGGTTTTATAGATATCAATATCTTGGAGAATAAACTTGGTTTGGTGACTCTAAAGGTACAGCCCCTAGGGGTGTAGACCATCCCCAAGACCTTGCTTAGCACACCCTTCCCACTGTTCACATGCAGTCAACTCCATCTACACCAGGAGCCCTGGTATTTTCAGGATAGTTGAGCATTTTCACTCATTTGGGGAGTTGTCGTGTAGCAGGGCAGGGATTCTCAAACTCGAAGGAGCACCAGAACCACCTGGAAGGTTTATGAGAACCAGATTGCTGGTTCTACCCTTAGAGCTGGGGCATGGCATAAGGAATTGCATTTTTAAAGTGTTCTCATGGGACACTAATGTAGCGGATCCAAGAATCACATTATGAGAACCACTGTGGCAGTGGATGTACAAGGTATTAATATTCCACCTAATTTGAATGTAGGCTAATATCCCAGTAAAAACCAATGACCAGACTCATGTTGTTTGTTCTTTCATTCAACAAATATTTACTGATTGCCTACTGATTACTGATCAGGTCTTCGGGATAAACTAGTGAACAAGATGGATCTGAGTAGCTATGATGACAGAGAGGTTAAGGATCATAGGAGGAAAGGTACAGGGTGCTACTGAAGCTCAGGCATGGACCCCAGTGCAGTTTATTTGGTGGGACTGAGTAACAAGTAGGAAACCTGTAAGAAATCCTGGAGGAGGTGCATTTAGCTGAGGTAGGCGGAGCATTGTGAGTTCGAAGCCGGCTTGGGCTACAACACGAGTGCAAGGCTGGCCTGAGCTACATAGTGCGACCCTGCCTCAAAAAACTAGGGCTGGGAGTTTGGCTCAGTGGCTTAAGCGCCTGTTTGGCAGGCATGAGGCTGTGAGTTCGATCCCCGGTGCTGGAAAAAAAAATATATATATATATATATATATATATATTAGAACTTAAAACAGAATAAGAGTGAGGCTAAAGAGAACTGTATTCCGAGGGAACAGCACATAAAGATACAGAAAGAACTTTGGCATGGTGTGTTATACAATCTGGAAGAATTCAGTGCTCACTGGGGACACTGTCTGTGTGTGAGAGGAAGGCAATAGAGAGACACTAGAAGCTGGAGTTGGCCATGGTGACAGGGAAGCTTAGGCAGCGATTCTCCTTCCATCAGTAACAGAATCATATGAGAACTTAATGGGAATGCAGATTCTCAGGCCAGATCATAGAACTGTTGGGTTAGAAACTCCGGGATCAGAGTCCAAACTGGAGTTTTAACAAAGCCCTCTGAGTGATTCTCAATGTTTGTTCAAGTTTGGAATGTAGCTAGGAATGTAGGCAAGGGTCAGACAGGCCATACAAACTGTCTTAGGGCATCTGCATTTGATCCTAGCACAGAATCAATTCTCAGGATTTGCAGTACTTAATGAATAAATGAACAACTAGCAGAATGAATGGCAGTGGGAAGTCTAAAAATTTTTACACATAAAAGCAATATTATCCTACTTGCATTTTCAAGAGATCTCTTTGGTCAGTGTGGAGAACAATCAAATATCATATTTCTTTGTGTACGTTTAGTCTCAAGATATAATTGTCTTTTTGCTATTGTAAGACCTGGGGTTGTATTCACAGAAGTCAGAGGTGGAGGTATTGGTTAAGCCTGTGGTTTTCACACGTATGTGCTATGGTACACACATGTACTGAGTTTACAGTAGAGTCAAGCTGATTCATTTAAGCAGAAATAAAAAGGGTGTCTGGTTAGTGAAATGTTCTGGACAGCTGGTGCTGAGGTTGAGTTTTCTTGTGCTGTGAAGGTGTCTGAGGTCAGGGCTCTAATTCATGGATGGATGGATGGATGGATGGATGGATTAGGATCTGCCACTGCCTATGTCTCTCCTCCTGTGACAGCTCTGGTGGCAGAGGTTCAGAGGTTAGTACAGAGGTGTGTGGCCCTCTGGGACTTGGCATAGTCTTCAAGGCTGAGAGTCAGGTCTTGCTCTGCTTTTTCCTGTGTCCATTACTGGTGCTGTTCCTGATTTATGGGCCTTCCTCAGATTCTTGGGATTTGGCATTACCTTCGACTGTCCATTCCCCACCCCCTCCATCATGAACTGCTGCTCTGTGCCTGGGACAGCTGCCCATGACCAGGCTTCCCTGGTGCTGCCTGCCTGGATCATTTATCACCTAGGCTACTCTAGAGTCTGCTCTATCTTGTGCCAGAAAAGCTTCATACTCTGTCTTGTGCCACACAGAGGCCATGGAAGTTATCTTAGTTCATCTGTCCTGCCCACTTTCCCCAAATGGAGGGATGAGTGAGTCTAGGTAGAGGTTATGCCATGAGACCTGGCCCCTGTGCAGCAGGTACCTGGATCACAGTGACTATCTGACCATCACATGTGACCTGCACACTCAGAATCACACTATGCCCTGATGTCTTGAAGATTTTAATACTGTGTCCACCATGGGCCTTGAAGCATCTTCACTTTGTAGTGATCCCTGCAGAAGGTGGAGGAAATTTGAAGACTGGCTCCTTACTTAGCCCTCTCCATGCTCCCACACCGACTATTCCAAGGCAACTCCAGTGCACATGTCTGAGACTGACTAACCGAAATTTTTGCCAGTGGTGTTCATAAGCAAATGTTTTTGAGTGTGTGTGCTGTGCCAAGTACCTTGTGCAGCTCAGAAAGCTCTTCATCTAGGGAAGGAGAGGTACAGAACTAGGTCCTCTACATGCAAGGGCATCTAATCTAGTCTAGCCCTGGAGAGAGAAGAGCCTTCTTGAAGGAGAAGACGAGTAAAGACCAGAGGGAGAGTATTCTAGGCCAGAGAATAGACCCATGGATAGCAAGTGTTATTGTCTGTTCAGGGAGATTCAGACACTTAGGGAGGATGGAGCACAAGGCTGGAGGATTCCAGAACACAGGTCTTCACACACTCAAAGGAAGTGCACTTTTTGGCATCAAATGGGGAGCCATGGATGACTCAGATATAGCCAAGGACTCAATCATATTTGTATATCAGACAGATTCCCCAGGTGGCTGTGGTATGGGAATGGATTAAGCACAATGAGCCTACAGGATATTCATAACATTCTACCTCATTATTGGGAATTAGCTTTAGCTAGCCAGACCAGAATGTTCCAGCAACAAGGACTTCATTTGTCCTGCTGCAGATATTGCCCACAGATCTGAATCTCCCAAGCCCTGCCTTAAAGTCATTGGAGCTCTAATTAAGGCAATGGAAGGCTCTAACACTGACCAGAGGCAATTTTCCTTCTCTTCCTCCTCACAGTGCCAAAAGGATGGAGAACATTCCTGTCTTCCAGTCAGCACTGGCATTCCTTCCTACCTCTGGGCTGGTCCAGGCATGGTAAACCCTGGGATTCCAGATGTTCAGGTACTGACTACTTCCATGGCTGACACTGGGTAGAATATATTCTTCAAATGCTTGCTTATTGCAAAGTGCTACTAATCAGGTAGAATGGCATGGTGGGCAGCAAAGTCTAAACATGTCTAAGTTTTGTCCTCTGTCATTTAATCAGACACTAATCTAGGTAGTACTGTGGAAGGACTTTGAAGATGCAATAAGACTGCTAATTAGCTGACTCTTAGGTAGGAAGATGAACCTGGGTTCTTCAATTGGGCCTAATGTAGTGACATGAGCCCTTTAAAGTAGAAGAGAGAGGCAAAAGAGTTTCCAGGTATGAGAAGGATTAGGTGTACTGCTGCTATCTCTGAAACAGAGGCATCACATACAAGGACCAAAGAGAAGTTTCTGCAAGCTAAGAGGAGCTGCCTCCCCCTTTTAATCAGCAAGAAAACAGAGACCTCAACCCTACAACTTCAAGGAACTGGGTTTTTCCAACAACCGGAAGAAGCCTGGAAGCAATTTCTGCTCGAGAATCTCCAATAAGGAATGGTGTTTTCTGTACCTTTCTTTTGCTTTTTAAAATCAAAGCAGGACAAAGCTTGGACTTCAAGGCTCACAAAATAAAACAGCTTTGGTTTACTCAATAGTGTGAGAGGTTGGATTTCAGGTAAGCTCTGATGTTGGCAAAGAAGTAGGCAAGAGCCTGTAAGTTTTCTGAGATAAAAACCCCAGTTAACTCTGGATCTAAGTGAGGTCCTGAATGAGCAGAATCACCTAGGAACTGGTAGAAAAATAAATCCTTGGGCCCTATGTCGGATCTGCGGACACAGAAAGTGTGGAGAGGCAGGAGCCGTGTTTACCTGAGCCCTCTGGTGGATTCTAATGCCCTCTCACCTTTGAAAGCCACCCCAGTAACTGTAGTATCGTAGGTCTCCACCATTGCCACATGTTCGGGTCCCCTGGGAAGCTCTCAAAATTACAGCTGCTAAGACCCTAACTGAAACTAATTTACTGAAAATTCCTGGCTGGGGCCTGGACATTGGTAATTTCTTAACTTTCTCCAGTGAATTTTTTTTTTTTTTTTTTTTTTTTTTTAGAAATACTGCTCAAGTGCCTGGCACATAGCTGGTTTTATAAATATTTCTTAGCTTGATGGATGGTTAATAACATACCACTCTCTCTAAATGTTTGATATCGGTGACTGTTACCCCATAGAAGTAATCCTAAAGCCTGACGCTAAGAGGATTCAGGGTGCTGTGTGCGTATGTTGGGAAAGTGAGGGAATCCGGCTTTTGGGAGCTTCCAGCCTTGGTCCTGCTCACCATACTCTCTCTGAGCACTTTTCTGATCTCTAACCTGGCCTACTTCTGTTTACCCGAAGGGATGAGGAGTGAAATACAGGTATAGGACAAAGGTCCATGTACAACACTTTTTCTATTCCCTCTTATACCCATGTCTTCAGTCCCAGGTTATGGACTGTAAAAGGGCTCATTTCTGAGACACGGGGTAACTAGATTATGCCAGTTCCTTTATTATCCCTCAGAGTGCAACTCTCTGTTGGGTCATCGATATGCAAAACTGGCATATCAAGTTTACTTTCTTCTCTTGGGGATGCTTTCTCCTCTATGGTAAACTGCCAGTTGCTGTGTGGTAGGTCCCTGTTTTAGCAGTTCAAACAGCCTGGCTTCTCTAGCAGGTGGATAACAGAAAGTTCTCAGGCAGCCCACTAAAATCTTCTGGAAAGACTTGTAATAATTCCTACTACTGGTTCCCATCTGGACCCACTCACTGAATGTTCAAAATTAGAGCTCCTGAAACTATTTTCATAGAAACAGAAAGGTGATTATGATGTAGCCAGTCCATGTAAGTTTGGGGATCTCTGAGTTCTTACATCTGTTTTTACAAAGTTAGGTTATTTTCAGCAAAAGAGAATGTCTTAAAGCTGTTAAACATAAATTGACAATAGTGGAAGGTTTATAAATAATGCCTCATTATTTAGAGTAAAAATGAAAGATATGCAAACACATTAGGACAGTTGCAATTCTTTATATTTCCATTTCTATCCACTAAGGTGACTATGCTCAAGATTTAGTGGTACTTCTTATCCCTGTGTCTCTGATTTCATAATTTCTCCTCTTCTTGTTGTTATGAGATACTAAACAATCGTTTAAGTAATTTTTCCCTTTTTTCATTAGTTTACTGCTTTACAGTTGATGAGGGGTGATGTAATTTGATCCCCCTTTCCTAAGATCCTTTGCCATTCTCCTCAAGTTCAACCTTATTCTCATCAAGTGGCAAAGAAAAAACATAAATAGGTAAGAAATAAAATCACCCAGCCCACTCCTGAGTTCTCCTTTTGTGTGTGTTTTTCTTTAATCACTAGCACATGTGCTAATTAGCTTCAAAGTCTTTCAAAGTTACAGAGTGTGTTGATGCTAATTTTGAAAACAATGATAAAATTTACACACCAAATACTTTGCTCCTGATTCTCTTAGCAACCATCTCCAAATTTGATTCCAAATTTCAATGCATGTTGACTGGAAGGTAACTTCAGGAATACATTTCAACGGGTGCTATCAAGGGTAGTCAACCTCCTCTGTTCCATTTCCAAGCGCTAAGACAATCCCTGGAGTAAAAGTCTCCAAGAAGAACAACCCAGGCTCTGTCTTCTACTCTGTTACCTAGGTTGGCTTCCTCAATACAACCAAAAGAGCCTTTTTTGTCTCTTCTCAATGCCAGGTGGAGGCAGACTTACAGCTCAGCCAAATGAAATTCATGCCCATCTCTCCATCCTAGGAAGCCAGTAGCTAGAGCAGGAGATTCTCCCAGCTGCAATCCCAGACTCTCAAGGTATACTCAGAATATCTCAAAGGACATTTTTAAAGCTCTATGCATTCTAGATCCCTGAGTTAGGATAAAAACTCCAGAGATATGCGAGGCTAACTGCAAACATAATACTAAGTTGCAGACATCTTTGTGCTGGAAGCTGGATCTAGCCTTCCAAGGTAGATGGGGTTAAAGCAGATGCAGGCTCACTGCGCAGAGGCCTCCCAGCCAGGCCTGTCTGAAACATCAGTCTTGGCTGCCCTATTGCCCTCTCCCCTGGAGGCATTGTGGGCATTGTCCTCTTTTAGTGCCAAGGAAGGAAGTGGATGGGAGAAACTTGACCCTTCAATGCCAGACATCCTGTGCAGCTGATGTGGAGCTGGATCTTCTTGCCAGACTTGGCTGGCCTCCCTTTCTGTTTGAGGCAGCATTAAGAAGATTGATTTCTGTTAGCCAGTCATAATGGGAAATGGTAGTGGCTGCAAAGGAGACACTTGTCTTGTGGACACCTTGTGTGGGGGCCAGTTGCTTCTGGACGGGGGAAGGAGGAACCAGGTAAGGCTTCATGCTTTCTGTACCCCCATTTTCTTTTCTCCACTTTTTCTTCTCCTTCCAGCACCTATCCCCTGCCTTTTAGTCTAGAAATACTCCATGTGGAAGGGCTCAGAGCTCCTCTTGGCTGGGATGCAGAGCTCTGTGGTCCCGGTTAGCACCACAGGTTAGAGGCTGTGCAGAAATGTGGGGGTTGGAGAACTTGCATCACTTTTCCAATGACATTCCAAGATGACCTTCATCTCCTTGCAAGAGAATGAGAACTTTTTCTTGTGAAATTTGACAGCTCCTAACAGGGAACCGAAAGCTTGATTATTAGGAGCTGGAGTATGGTTACCAGGACTTCTGCTTAATTATGATTCTGTTTATGCCCTTTGCAGCCTTTTGGAGTAAAGAGAAGTGAATTTGGCTTTGAGTAAGTGGAGTCAGGTCTCCAGGTTGGTGTTACCAAGGTACTGTGGTCAGTGAACCTCTCCTGAGGTGTCTCCAAATTCCAAAGCCTGGGAACTTATGGCTTCTTCCTCAATGTACTCCCTGGTCTCCTGAGAATGCCTATAGCATATTGCTCAGCAGCCCCATGCCCTCACCACTTGCTAATGGGCACACAGAAGCAACAGGGCAGGAGGGGTCACAAGCTGGCTGGGCAGAGCGCCCCTGCTGCTCTCCTTCCCTACCTGAGACTACATGATCCAGCTTTTGCTTGCTGCCTCCAACTCTTGAGAATGGAGCTGGACCTCAACTGCTGGATGCGAACTCTATTGAGCTTCCTCCCTGAAGGAGCAATGCCTCCTTGAGAAGGCAGAGCCCTTCAATGTGGCATGCCTGAGAAGGGCCTTTGGTAGCGGCTAAAGTGCCTCTCCCCCACCCATTCAAAATGGCACCAGTAGAGGTCAGGTCTATTTGGAGCACTGTGTTTCAGGTACTGTTGTTACTAGTGGGTAGGAGTAGGGGAAAAGTCAAGTGCACCTGGCTGTGTTGCCTCTGTGTCATGTGTATCCTTCAGAGAATGCTATCTCTGTGAACATGCTACTTAAAATCGCAATTCAGAAAAAAGAGGGTTTCACATACATGAGCTCTGCCATTTTTCCAACCTTGTGTCTACATTTTCAAGTGCTTGTTCCTCAGTAATGCTTTGGTGCCATTGCCCCCCTCCCTCCTTTGATTTCTCTGTGCTTCCTCTGATGAAATATCTCCTCAGAGATGCCGTCTTGAAAAGCTCTGGATAGAGTTGCATCCTCCCTTTCACCAGCTGTCACCTGATGTTTTCTTTCCTACATAACCTCACTCGGCACCATCTAAAATTATCTTACTTCTTGTATTTACTGGTTGTTTTGGGGGAAGTGTCTGTCTCTTCCTCTGGAGTTTAACTTCCATGAGAACAGGGACCTTGTCTACCTTGCTTGGCACATTTTCCTCAGCATGCAACAGATACTCAAAAAAGATAAACTGAATAACTAAGTGGGTAACACCAGTAATAATCTTGCTTCACCCATGCAGAGGTTTTCCTGGAGATGGCAAGCACATCCTCTCTGGGGAGCAATGGAAGAGACAGGTGCCATTGACAAGCCTGGGGCCACCATTTCTTAATTGGCCCCGTTGGTGTGGCTAATGACAGTCTACTCACTTTCCTCCTGTTCCCTTCCACAGTGTGGCTCTGAATGATGCTGAGGTCCGCACACATGCTCCTTCCCTTGTGCTAAGCCATGCAGTCATGAATCAACACAATGAAAAATTTACTCTCCAATGTAGCACACAAACTTAAAATTTAATTCTTAACTCAAGACCATGATATCAATGCAACGATAAGGAAAACTGCTTTATTAATCTACCAATACTTTCTAAAGAAAGTCCTATAAAAACGAAAGGCCTTTTCATTCCAATAAACACCTTCACTCCCCTGGGAAGCCTGGAACTGAGGCAGCGAGCAAGGGTTACCTAGATGGGGCAGCCAAAGGACTTTTAAGAATAGGACCCTGCAACGCTGTCTTTGAAGGTATGTGTGTTTCCTCAAAGTAAATATCTCCATCACCACTGAATCCTAGGTGAAATTCACATCACACATGTGTGTATCAACAGGGAGAAACTGACCTGAGTCTGCTGGTGACTAAAAGATATGTTTCTAAGGTCTTTCTTCAAGTAGAAAGAGAAATTTGGGGTTAAATTTGAAACTTTTATACCCTGCCCATATTCTGTGCTTCCTAGCACCGCAGTCCAGAACACCTGATTCACAGCTGCCAGCTTTGGAGCCCAAAGCTCCTGTTTTAGTGATTTTCCTTGTCATTTGGACAAAACACCTGACTCCCACAATTTAAAGGAGGGGAGCTTTATTTAGTCTTATGTTTCAGTCCACAGTCAGCAGATTTCAAGGCAAGATGGAACGACAAAGGGGAATGGTGAGGAAGAGCTGTTCACCTCATGGCAGCCAGAAAGCAAAGAGAATGAAGGGAAGTACTGGAAAAGGAGATAATCCTTCCAGGTCACACCCCCATTGACTCACCTCTCCCTACCAAAACCCACCTCCTAACAGGAAGTCAGCAACAACACCTGATAATCCAATCATCTTTCAAACACACGAGGCTTTGGAGCCCATTTTAGATCTAAACCATAACAGCTACCCATCCTATACAGCCTGGATGTCCTGAGGAATTGATGCTTCCTACTTTTTAACCAGTGTAGGGCTAGAATGGTTTATAAATACTTCTGTAGCCTCCTTAAATCTTGGAAGGGATGACTCTTGGATATGTGTTCTTCAGAAGCTTCCAGAGTTTCACCATAGGATGAATTTTCTGCTACTCATGGTGTGACTGGCTTAACAATATAACTTTATTGCCTCCTTCTCTTTTCTTGTCCCATTTTCCCACTCACTTGGCCATATTTCCTTCACCACCTGTCTTAGTAAGGTCCCTGGAAACAGAGCCTGAGACAAGGGTATTGTTCTAGGCATTGTGTTGGGGAAGAAATACAGAGCAGAAGAAGGAGCTCAACAAGGATGTGATCTCAGATACAGAGTAACTTTTTACCTTGATTCATTGAGGAGCTCTAGACCATGCACAGAGTTGAGTCAAGGGGGCTGGGCTTTTAAGTCTCCTCCTCAGATACTTCCTGAGGTTTTCCTTGGTCTATGGGATAGTATAGACTCCAAGATGAGGTAATATCCACTTTGTCACAGACAGTTCTTTAGAGTCAGAGTCAGCTGTGTGCAGGTGTGACAGTTAATCTAGATTGTCAACTGGATTGACTTGACAGATATCGAGAAGATTAATAAAGCACACTTATGGGTATGCCTGCATGAGTCATGAAGGTGTCATCTGGGGGCTACATCTGGTTCCTGTCCCCTTCTTCATGCTCTTTTCCTGCTCTGATTCCTAAATGCTGTGAGTTGAACGGCTTTCCTCTACCATGCCCTTCCACCATGACGTTTCTTCCCTACAACCAACTGACCATGGACTGAAACCTCTGAAACTATAAGCTAGACTAAACCTCTACTCCTTTAAGTTGTGCATGTCAGGTATTTTGATCATAGCAATGGAAAGTTGACTAATACAGCAAGGCAGAAATATCTACCAGTAAAGAGGATTATTGTGGACCCAAGCATATGCAGTACAACATACCTCCAAGTAAAATGGCATTCTAATCTATGACTCTGAGCCTGATTCTTAGATTTGGAAAGGGAGATAATGTATCTTGATCTCCAGAAGGGAGATAACAGATTTTCTGACATTGTACTCAAGTTCGCATTTGTCTACCTGGTTCTGGGGATTATTTTAGACAACTGGTGAAGTTATCTATGCAGTGACCCTTACTGTCTCCATCATTCATTTGTTGAGGAATGGTACCTCTCTTTTCCAGGCTTCTAATTCTTACTTCCATTTAGCTATGGATTTGGATATTTCTGTACCTTTTCTCTTCTCTTCATCATGTTTACACAGTGAACACTAACCAGTGAAATGGCAAAAATGCCAAATATTGCCAGTATGGCCAATTAAGTCCTCAGCAAGCAACCTCCCCATCCATTAGTTTGTTGGTAGAGGAAACCTGTAGTGTTTCAGGCCTAAATCTCCTGACTTATCTCTCCTACGTAGTAGTGCAACCCATCTGGGATGTCCTGTGCTATGAGCTACATCTGTGGTGCCCTGAAACCCACTGTCTTGGTTACATTTCTCTCATTGCTGGGACAAAATACCCAACACCCAAAAGGAAGGAAGGAATGGTTCATTTAGCTCACAGTTTGTGGGGATTTCAGTCCATAATCAGCTGACTCCAAGATAGGGTGGCATGGCTCCAGGGTAACAGTTCAAGGCAGCAGCCAGCAAAAGCAGCCAGCGTAAAAGGTTGTGTGGGGAGAGCATTCTCCTCCTTTATATTGTACACAGGCCACCCACCCTCCAGGTCCAGTGTAGCACTCATAAAATATTCTTGCCTTCCTCTTGCACAGGATGAGGATGATTATAAAGTAAGAACCTTGGCTCTCTGCTGAGTCTCTTAGTTAAACTTCTAAACTTCTCAAGTTGGTGACACAATGTATCAATCATAACAATCCACCCTTTGTCAACTTGGAAACCAGATACATTTCTTTAAATCAGCCTCCAGATGCAAAGGCATGCTTATTCTTACCATTTCACAACTTGAACATTATAACACAGGTTTAAAAATCCTTAAGAACCAGCATTAAGCCTATCAACATTAGAATCATAACATTCTTCCCCTACCCCACCCAAAGACTCATGTACATCCGTTTATGCAGATGGCATTTAGTCCATCTGCAAGAGTTGCCAAAATTCTATCAGTTTCAGCATTGCTGAAAAGTTCAAGTCCAAAGTTTCTTGTAAGGCAAACTCTTAGTTGCAAATTCCTGTACAAATGAAAACAAAGTTAAACACTTACAACATTCAATGGCATAAGATAAACACTTTCACCCCAAAAGTTACAAACAAGGGAATACAAAGGATTGGGATCAAAGTAAGTTCAAAATCCAGCAAGGCAAACATTAAGTCCTGTAGTTCTATGTGCACCATTTGAGGCAATCTGTGGCAAATTGTGAGCTCCAAAGGCCTAGCGTGACTCCACCCCACGACACTTCTGGTGGTTGTAGCTCCCATAACTTCTCTTTTAGACCTGCTTTGCTCTCTCCTTGCAGCTTTCCTTAGATGATTCCTTAGATGAAACCACTTTTTTGACATGTAGTCAATATAAAAATGATCATTAAGATGCAATCAAGAACCACATAACACTGTTTCAGTAAATGACAGATTTCATACATGATATGGTGCTCTAAGATTAAATCATCTAGTGGCATCATAGCCAAGTTAGTTTAAATACACTCTGAAGTTTGCACAGTGATAAAACTGGCTAATTGAACTTCTCAGAGCTTCACTATCATTAAGCAACTCATGATTCTATTTTTTCTTATTAACTCCTTGAAATCTGGTGTGTACTTCATGCTGATGGTACTTTTTAATCTGGACTAGTTACATATCAAGTACTCAATAGCCACATATGGTTAATGACTCCTGTACTAGAGAGCTCAATTCTGTAGTCTCTGATAACAAACCTGGCTTTGTTAAAACGGTCTAACCATGAGGTCTAGGTTGGATCAAATAGTGAATAAAGCCAGCAGTACCTGATGTTCTTGAGGCTGCGAAGCAACTGGGCTGGGGCTGAGAACTGAGGTTCAGTTCATGATGAAGCTACAGGGATGTTAGAAACCTGGGAGGTTATGGTCCAAGATGGGAATTTCCAAACCTGAGACTGTGGAAGTGGGACAGTTTCTGATACTGGTGGCCTTCTAGAAGGGATAGAGGCAAGTCACTTGACTGAAGAGCTAAAGGAACTTTCTGGATATTGTGTTTGTTTGATTTTTGAGACAAAGTCTCAGGTTGGCCTTGAACTCTTGGGTTCAAGTTATACTCCTGCCTCAGCCTCTTGAGAATCTGGAACTATTGGCGTGTGCCACCATGCTGGTTTGGACCAGTGTTTGTAATATCTCTAAAATCACCCCAGTACTGGCAGGAACTGGGGCAGCTGGACAAACTGTGCGATCAAGGCTGAAGCTTCGTGGGGAACAAGGACTCCCTCTACCAGAGTCAATCTGTATTACATCCACTCATTATTAGAAAAGCCAACTATTTTTAACTTTTCAAAAGGAAGGTTTCAAAAGTTAAGAAGTGACAAACACAAACTTAACCAGCATACTTTCTATCACTCTTTTGAGTCCTCAGAGAAGGTGTTAAAAAAGGCACACGTTCAGCCTTGACCTCTTTGAAAAGCATTTGTAGATTTTACCAGTATTAAGTCCCCTTTTGTTCTCACTCTCCAATTAATTGTGTGATCACCTCACAGTATTTTGATCTAGACTGTATTTCTTGTTTTAATGATTAGCATTTCATACCTTAGACTCTGTGAAAAGCAAGACAGATTGCCTTTATTTCTTTCCTTGATCAGTCACACACGGCTTTCCATAAAGAAAATGATCAGACATTTTACTCTTAGATGCCTGTTACCTGGCTTTTGAGCAGTATGTATACTCACTTCATTTCTCAGATGGGTAAGCCATGGCCTTGAACAATCATCTGACTTGTCCAAACGACTCACTTAAAAGCAAATTAGCCAGATGTGGTGGCATGAGCTTACAGTCCCAACTACTTGGGAGACTGAGGCAGGAAGATTGATTGTGCCTGAGACTTCAAGGTCAGCCTGAACAATATAGTGAGCTCTCTTATCAAAAGGAATAAATAAATCAATAAATACATAAATAAATAAATAAAATTAAAAACCCTGAGAATTTATTTAATGCAAATACATGGAATTGGTGAATATTGTGGTTTCTAAGATTCATTTTTGGTGTGAAATTCAATCATTTAAATTACTGAATTTCTTAAGGAAAGAATTTTGTTTTTAATTGTACATTGTATCTATTTTCTGATACATTATATTCAATAGCTATTTTTGAATGACTGGATGGATGAGGTACATTATTTCCTCATTGGTCAAATAGCTTTTCTGGTTTTAAAATGTTTTTAAGACTAGTACTGTATTCAAAAATTGTTTTTCAGATATATGGGTTTTTTTAAAATAGCAGGCTGAGGGCTGGGGCTATGGCTTAGTGGCACAGTGCCTACCTGGCAAGCACAAGGTTGTGAGTTTGACTTCCGGTACCAAAAAAAAAAAATCATAAAATAGCAGGCTGTTTTTGGGAGATAGTTCAGAGCAAATAAAAAATGTACATGCATATCACTCCATAGGAAATACAATATTGTCTTCTTGCTTATCTTTTCACAGAACACTTTATTTTCAAGATCTACTCTTGCTAAGCATGAACAATCCCATCCCATTCTTTTTAACTCTCGTATAATATTTGGAAATATAGGTCAGCTGATCATTGTCTTTAACAGCACCTAGGATTTGCTATTTTAAGACTTGTTGCCTAGGTCCCTTTGCACATTTTCTCTTTAGGCACCTCTGTGGCTGGTCCTCTAGATTAGTGCTAGGTGGGGGAACTGCTGCTCACAGAAATGCCCAACTGAAGGGTTTTTTTTTGTACTGCCTAAATATCCTACAGAAACAAACTCTGTAAAACTCATGCTTTTACAACCCATCTTGCTGACATTTAATATCAACAAACATTTGTTTTCACCAATCGCTTTGATGAAAAATTATGTCTACTTCATTTTGGGAAGATAAATATAATATTTTGCAATTGTAAGTATACAAAACAAGAACTGTAATGAATATGCTATGCACATGTACTATTTGAATATTAATAATAAAACAAATATCCAAGTACCTAGCACTCAGCTGAGTATTAATATTACCTTAGGAGCATCTTGCGTTGCCTTTTACAATTTGTGCGGTGATAATTCATTCCTTTTTCTCCTGCATATCCTTATGACACGATTTATTTTTCTGTTGTGCGACAATGAATGTTCGGGTTGGTTTTGCCTATTATACTCATGAGCCTGTGAGTTTTCTCATGTCTGCCCCTTGGCACGCGCGTGCCGGAGCGTTGCTAAGGTGTCTGCCTAGCCATGAAATTACGGAATCTTAGAGTATAGAGGAGATGCTGTTCGTCCATCAAAATCAATTTTCCCCTTCTTCACACCTTCCCCAGGCTGCCTTTTAGTTGCATGTGGTTCCGTGACTAAGCGCTCACCAACGTTCTCCAGCAGCTTTCCACTCTGCTATTTGGGATCACAGGAGCAAGGCGGTGACTGCACCCGCTCCCTTGCGCCTCCCCACTTCCCCTTAGCCAAAACCCAAACGCAGTGGTCAACCACCTTCCACTTCGCAGAGGACTTGGAACGAACATCGCGCCTGAATGACTGTGAAGGCCAGAGTTACCCCCACTCATCTACGGAACTGCAGAGAGGATGTGCAAGAGAGAAAACTTCTTTATCTTTAAGCCATTTTGTTGTTAGTATCTCGAGCACCGCAGCCTGTGTTCACCCTAATTAATGTGGGAAGAAGCAACTGGTAAACTTCCATGGTCTGTACTCCTACCCAAGCTCTTTAAAACCGCTGATACTCCGACCAGTGTTTTATGACAGCTCCTATTTCTCCATATTCTACCAAACCTAGTTATTGTCTGATTTTATTATTTTTGCCTATTTGCAAATGAAGCTATGTGTCTTTTCAGATATTGTTAGGTCCATTCATATTTCATCGGAAATGTCTATTTGAATCTAGTGGCCCTTTTAAATTTTAGGTGCTTTTTTTTATTGTGGTCAAATATATATAACACAAAATTTGTATTTGAATCATTTAAATGTAAAATTCAGTGGCGTTAATTACATTCACAGTGTTGTGCAATCATCACAACTGTTTCCAAACACCTTTCATCACTCCAAACAGAAACTCTGCACTCATTAAGCAGTAATTTGTTGTTCCTTCCTCCCGTTAGTCTCTGGGGGAGTCTCCAATGTATTTGCTGTCTCTATGAATTTGCTGGTTCTAGGTGTTTGATATAGGCAGAATCACACAAAGTTTGTCCTTTTGTAAAACAACAAATTAAAAATAAGGAATGCTTCACAAATTTACATGATGTCTTAGTACATGGATCATCCTGATTTCTGTATCCTTTCAATTTCACTAACCTGTCAAAACAATTGCATGGACACTTTCTAAACATTCATTTCTTATTGGTTTGTAGAAGTTCTTTACATATTGTAGATACCAATCCTGTTTCCAATTCAATTATTTTCTTCCAGTGAGTGTCTTACCTATAATTGTGGTACCATTTTCAGCAAAGTTTTCCCTTTTTCCTAGTCAAATGTATTTCTATTTTTCTTTGTAATTTGTGCTTTTTGTGTCCTATTTATAAAATCATCTTTCAATGCCTCACTTCCTTAAAGTATCCTACTGTATTTCCTTCAAAAATATTTTTTAATGTTCCTTTAATATTTATCTACCTGGAACTGATTATTGTAAAAGAGGAATCTAATTTTATTTTTTAAATCATTTCAGCAACATTTATTGAATGGTTTATCCTTTCTCACCATTTTGTAGCTTTTCCTTTAACATAGATTTTTCATAAATACCTTGGTCCAAAATATCTACATCACTTCCATACTGTTTTCATTCTGGTAGTTCTAAGTTTTGATAGCTGATTAAGCAAAACTCTTTACCCTGTTTTTCTTCAAAATTGCCTTGTTGACTGTTGCCTTTTGCCTGTGAACTTTAGGATCAAATTGCAAAATTCTTTAAAAATATTATTGGTTTTTTTTGTACAAGTTATTAATTAATAGTTAGAACTAGGTAGATTTAGCATGAGATTTCTCACTTGTAAACATAGAATACTTTCTTAGTTATTTAAATATTACTTGATAAAGTTTTATAACTTTTCCAGATAAGCCTTTAAAGCTTTCTTTAAATTTGTTCCAAAATACTTTCAAGTTTTTATTGCCATTTAAAAATGCTGTATTATTAAAATTAGTTACCTGTGTTTGCTACCTTGGAATGTGATAAGTTTTCATATATTTACTTTATAACCAGCAAATTTGTTCATGTCCTAAATTTAATCTAACAACGTATCTGCACAGTTTCTTGAATTTTCTACGCAGGTCATTTTACTATCTGTCACTTAACACATATTGTTTTTCTTCCTTTCCTTTTCTTATTTTTAATTTTTCTGTCTTGGAATGCTAGCTAAAACCTGCAATAAAATGCTGAATAGAGGCAAGGAGAGTAGTTAACTTTTTCTCTTCAACTTTAAAGGGAACGTTTTCAATATTTCAACATTAAATGTAATATTTGTTCTGGAATGTGATAGGTACTGCCCCATTATTAATATTCTTAAATTTCCCAAAAGTTCTGAATGTTATGAAATCTTTAGGCTCAATCTATTGAGATAATCATATATATTTTTTCCTTTAATCAGTTAATGAGGTGAGTAGATTTCTCTAAAATTGGACCAGTCTATCAACCTTGGGACATGTCCATAAGTTATATTAGTTTCCAAAAATGACCGAGGGAATATATCCTTGAGTGTTTGAGAGTAGGACACATTGGAAAACTATTTAAATTTAATGTTGTTTCTTTCCTTGCGAGGTAGATTTAAATTACTGATTCAAATTCATCCTTGGTATCAATCTACTGAAAAACTCTTATTTTTTTGTGAGTCAATTTCATATATTCTTTTTTCTTTTCAAGAGAAATTTCTGTTTCATTTAAGTGGTTCAGAGTAGTCTCTAATGTTTAAACGTATATCCCTCTTTCTAACCCTCATATTTATTTTGTCTTGTCCCACTCCATATTCTACTCTACCACTTGCCAACTAGCTCAACCTTGTCAGAAGACACTTGTCTTTTATTATTTTTTTCTCAGAGAGTGAGTGTTGAGATATAGAGATCTTGTTGATAATTTCTCTATTTTCTATTCTTATAATTTTAAGCATTTATCCTTATATATTTTCGAACTCCTTGATTTAGTTGTTTAACTTCTCGCTTTTCATCATTTGTAATATATTTTCTGGTATAATGTATGATTTTCTAGTATAAGATAAGATTTTCCTTTAGATACTGCTTTGAGTGAATACCAAAGTTTTAAGAGGTTGCGTTTTCATTATCACTCAGTTTTAAATATTTTTAGTTCCCATTAGGTTTCTTATTTAAAGGTTATTTAAAATGTGTTTAAAAGTTTGTTGTTGATTTCTAATTGAATGACTTTGAAGTAAAAGGGTATGGTTGATTAATAAGTATTGATTAATTTTCATTTTTCCTCTTTCTCCCATTGCATGTTGGAAGTGCTCACCCTTAAAAATTTAAAGCATGGTTGACTTCACAATGTATAAAGTTATTCAATACTGCTTCTTACTTTTAGAATGGAGCCTTGATTTTTAAAAACCTTTGGCGTTTTAACTTCCATATCAATAAATATTTTTACTCTGTATGTTATCTTGCTTTTATAAACCATGATGATTTATTCACATGTTTAACAGTTTCTTTTCTCATGTTTTTTCTTTCCTCTCACTTGCTCTTCTGAGTTTATGTCCCTTATTCCTGAAATAGTTCCTTTAATAGCTGTCTTAGAGACAGTACCTTGGTGGTATATTTTCTCAGGCTTGCTTGAAAAACTCCAGTTTTTCCACTGTTAGTCTTGAATAAAAATTTATCTGGACATAAGATTTGAGGATATATATAATAGTATAATTTAAATTTTATATATAATTTTGTTTTCTTTCTGCATTTACAATTGCTACTAGGCAGTCTGTCATTTTTTGCTTATCTTTTAGTCAAGATTCAGTACATTCAGATTGTTATCGAATGTGATTTTTAAATTTCTGGTAAATTTTATTGCTTAAGCAATAACTTTGTTTTTTAAGCTTTTTAAATCCTTTTACTTTTTAATATAAAGCTGATATTATGTTTTTATCTTCAGTATTTTTAAACATAAGTATATTTTAAAGTATATTTGTAGAGACTTTTAACTTTTGAAAACTGTTTTTAATTTTAAACCAATTTAGAACAAAGTTTATGTTTTAAAAACAAGTTTTAAGTGGAAAAAATAGCTACTAAGCCTCTCTCATGTAAACAAGGAATTTTAGATTGCTTTCCTCTCCTTTCCTATTCCTCTTCTGTTTGGTCTTAATTAATATAATTTGAACTATTATATGCCAGTAATCAAACTTTTAACAATATGCTTACTCTTCGAGACTATTTTTGCATTTTATTTCAATCAACATTCAAAACTCAGCTGTATTTCTTCACAATAACAATTTATCTAGAAAAGAAATCAAGAAAATAATCCTACTTACAATAGCCTAAAAGCATAAAGTATTTAGGATTAAATTTGATTCTAGAGACAAAAGATCTGTGTACTGAGGACTATAAAATACTAATGAGAAACGTGAAAGGACAAAAATAATGGGGAGGTATTCTATGTCTATACATTGAAAGAATTCATATTGTTGCATGGCCATAATACCCAAGTACAGAATCCATGTGATTTTTTATCAAAATTCTAATGGTACCCAACATAGGAAGAAAATAACAATGCTAAAATTCATATGGAATTAAAGATCCCAAATAGTCAAAGAAATCCTGAGAACAAAATTGCAAACAACATACTTCTTGATTTCAAATTATATTGTAAATCTAGTAATCAAAACAGTAGGGCATAAAACTGGTTAAGTTTTAGTCCTTAAAAGAGACACATAAGCCAACAGAACAGTATCGGGAGCCTAGAAATAAACTCAAGCATGGATGGTCAGCTCTTTTTGGACAAGGGCACCAAGAAGGATACAATGGAGAAAGGATAGTTTCTTCAATAAATATTGTTGGAAAAACTGGATACCCATATGCAAATAAATGAAATTGGACCCTTACCTTACGCCATACACAAAAATTAACTCCAAAAGAATTAAAAATCTAAATGTAGGACTGAAACCATAAACTCCTAGATGAAAACAGAGGAAAAAGTCTGCTTCACAATCGTCTTCCTTGGCAATGATTTGCTGGGTATCAATGAAAACACAGACAACAAAAGCAAAAATAAAATGGCAGTATATTGAACTAAAAGATTTTCTTAAACAATAAAGGAAATGTCAAGATGAAAACACAGGTTATGGATTGGAAGAAAATAGTCAGAAATCACATATCTGAAAAGAGGTTAGTATCCAAAACATATAAGGAGCTTACACAACTCAATAGTAACAAAACAAAACAAAAAACAAAATCCCAACTATATAAGGGAATATTTATTTAAAAAAATACAAACAGCCAACAAGTATACGAAAACGCACCCACCTAATCATTAGGGAAGTGTAAATCAAAACCACAATGAGATTATCACCTCACACATATCAGAATGGCTATCACTAAAAGATAAGAGGCAACTAGTTATGACAGAGGGCAAAGGGAACCTTGGTGCCTTGTTGGAAGGAATGTAAATTAGCACAGTTATTATGAAAAACAGTGTAGAGAAACTTCAAAAAAAAATTATAACTATGAAATCCCTCTTCTGAGTTTATTCTAAAAGGGAGTGAAATAAGTACCTTATAGGGATGGCTCCCCTCTCAAGCTCATACAAGCACTACTGACAATAGCCAAGATGTGGAAACAGTTTAAGTGCCTGTAATGGTTGATTGATTGTGTCAGCTTGAAAAGTTTAGAAGCTTAACCAAATTGGCATAGTAACTGTACAACTTAGGGTGTAGAAGACGCACTCTTGGGTGAATCTTCACCTGGAAGGTATAAGGGGCGGATGAGGAAGGCCCGATCTGCTTCTGTTCAGAGGTGCTCCTGTCTTCACCTTCAGCTGTATGTACATCATCTACTGGCTTCCAGCAGAGACTCTTCATTATCCTTCAGCCTTCTGGCACAGACCCATCAGCCTTCCAGGTTAGAGCCACCAATCTCCTGACACGGATTTACATGGGACACTGCAGTGAGCTCCAGACCTTGGATTGAAGCCTTTAGTCTCCAGTGTGCAGAATCTCTCTGCACTTTTCTTCATCCAACTCTGTGGGTGGCCATCGTAAGTTGATCTTGTAATTTCTTATACAGTTGTGTATCTTGTGTTATATCTGCTTCTCTAGCCAAACACTGACTGATACAGTGCCCATCAATGGATGAATGAATAAAAGAAATTATCACACACACACACACACACACACACACACACACACAGAGGCACACACACCCAGACTTACTATTCAGTCTTATGAAAGGAACTCTTGCCATGTACAATAATATCAATGAGCCCAGAGGATATTATGCTAAGTGAAATAAGCTGAAGAAAAACATCCCAAGACGTTGCATATGTGTGGAACCCAAGAAAGAAAGAATGAGAGAGAGTGAGAGAGGGTGAGAGCGAGCGAGTGAGTGAGTGAGAGAGAGAGACCAGAAGAGAGAGATGACAGAGACAGAGAATGGCATGGCATGGCATGGCATGGCATGGCATGGCATGGCATAGCATAGCATAGCATAGCATAGCATAGCATAGCATAGCATAGAGGCTACCAGGGACAGGAGAGGAAACAACAGTCATGTCAAATGGTACAAAGTTGCAGTTATATGGGATGAATAAAAATAAAAAAATTATAAGTAGTACCCAAATCTTCAGACTTCTGATATGCTGCTTGACACAAAATTTCATTTTTAATCAATTGGAATATATAGTTTTGAGTAATTTTTCTAAACTATTGCAAGTTTTCTGAAGCCTGAAAATGTTTGTGGTTTTGACCTTGGTAGGCATACGATTATTTTGACATACGTTTTCCATTTTAAATTCCATACTAAAACAAAATAAGACAAAACAGCAACAAAAATTAAAAACCCTCAATTCTTCTGGAATTGAGTGTTCTTAAGCCAATGATATCTATGCTACTGTAGGTAACTGGTTTTTACGAGTGTTCAAAGATGTGTGGAATTCTTGTGCGCATTCCTAAGTAGATGCAAATTCTTTGAAATATCTATGTGTTTCAAAAACATTACCTGACATCAGCTTTTTTCCAGTTAATAAAAGGCTTATTCTTTTATAGATTTGACATGACTTCATGTTACTTGTATTAGACTGTTATGTGCATTATACGTGTTATTTTAGAAACTCTAAACCATTGTAGGAATTATTTTGGTGACACTTTATAATCCCTAGCACTTTGTAAACAACTAGCACAATTTTACATGTGTTGGGTCTCTATTTTCTGTCTTCCACGTCTTTTATATTTTCTCTTGACTTTTCACCTTCCTATCTACTTTGTGTGCATTCCTGAATCTCCGATTGTTATTTCTCATCACCCATTTAATGTTCAGCAACATAACTGCTTTGACTAACACACTCATATGGAGCTCAATTCTGACCCTACAATTTCGTTTCCTTAAATGCTCTCTTATTTCTTTTCCCTTGCTTTTCTGTTTCATGTTGTTGCCTTTTCTGTCTAACATGCTTTCTCACAAATTTGTTCTTCTGTGATGGAATTTATAACTTCATAATGCCAAGAAGTTCCCTGAAAGTGTGTCTAGACCCTGCCAAGAATCATTAGAAAAAAATCCTCAATTGAGTTTTTGGAGTGTGACTTCTGCTCTTTGTGTTCCAAGGTTTTTATCAGTCCCTGTGATGCCCTGGCCTCTCTTTGCTCCTCCTTGAGAAGACAGAGGCTTACTTGCGTCCTTTGGAAGACACAAAGAGCAAGCTGGCCATGGATCCTCCTCTTCTCTGGCTCTCTTTCTCTCTGCTTCATGACTACCATGAGTAAGCAGCTTTTCTCTGGTGTGCCCTTCTGCCATGGCTACTTGCTTGATGGATGAATCAGCTTTTGAGACCTAGAGCTGCAGGGCCAGACATGTTCAGTTTCTGTGTGCCAACAGACTTCATGGGGGAGAGGCCAACTCAACTGAGGTAGCCTCTTTCTCCAACCATCATCCCACTTCTCTGGCGCTCTGAGTTAATGTGTCACACAAAAATCTAGTCCACAGGTTGCACAGCCCCCACCAACATTACTGTGCCATTCCAGCTAGCTATTCAATCCTTCCTTACCTCCAGCATATATTGTCTTCAACAGCTCATCCATCTACTGAGCACCTCTCCTATTGTAAAGCTCTTCCTAGGTTTTAGGGCTTATATCTAGAGATTCCCTTAAAGTCTCATGTGCTTATAGGTGGAACTTTTCAGAGGTGGGTGGCCTTAGGGCTTGTGAATATGGATTAAGGGTATATGATTACTAAATTAGTCCAATGATTGATTTGGCATAGACTGGGTGTGGATAATGGGAAGGTCCACCCTGGGCATGGGTGGCACCTTCCAGTCAGCTTGTAGCCTGGAAAGGATAAAAGAGAAAGGAAGGCTTGCTGCTGCAGCTGGTTGATAGCTGCCTACTCTGCCATGAATTTTTCTCCTCTGCCATGCTGCCCTGCCTTGGAGCCAGCTGACTACAGCTGAAACCTTCACAAACCCTGAGCTGAAATGAAAGCTTTCTCCTTTAACTTGTAGGGATCGGGTATTTTGTCCCAGCAATGAAAAAGTAACCAAGACATTGGGTGTAAGAAGATTCGATCAAAGGGAGGAGGAAAAACTATTCTTTGTTTGGTTTGCAGCTGAGGCAACAATGGTTGTGATAAATATTTACTCCACTGATGAGAACATAATTTGCTGGCGTTATTGGAGGAATGTGGAAACAGGAGGTGGAGTCTGTTGTGAGTGAATCATACAGAGTGAGCTCTTGGGCTATATCTGGTCCCCAGTCCCTTCTCCTCTGGCTCTTTCTCTCTGCTTCATGACTGCCATGAGGAAGGAGCTTTTCTCTACTGCGTGCTTCTGCCATGATATTTTGCTTAGCCACAGGTCTCAAAGATGCTAGTCACCCTGAAACTTCTGAAACCATAAGCCAAAGTAAATCTTCCCGCTTTTCAGTTGGTTTTCTCAGGTACTTGGTCACAGTGATGAAAAGCTGACTGGTACAGACAGAAAGGGAATTACATTGCCTCCTTGCTATTTCTTTAAAGCAGTTTCTCTTTGAAGAAGAGGCCTTGGCATATGCCATACATGTACTTGATAGGTTTTTCCCTATTCAACTTCATCTGCCTTATAAATCTTGTCAGCTCCTCCCACACCCCGACAATTAGGTTATCTGTCTGTGTTTGTTCATCTTGTTATGCAAGCCTTCATATTCATCTATATTTGCTGAGGTATTTTCCCGAGAAACAAGGAGAGACTTGTTGAAAGTCTCTAACCAGAGGCCATTTTGGACAGAAAGTCCCACAATCCATTTCGGTTCTTTGCTTGTCTTCCTAGGGAGACCATGAGATACTAAGGGGAGGATCTGGGTTCTAGGTATCACTAGGTCCCCACAGGATTGCAGGCAACTGGCATAGAATTGCTGTTCAATAAATGTTGAAATAATGAAAAAGAAAAAGGAAGCTTTTTGTTGTTTGCCTATTATCCACTTTAAAGTGTTTTAAGAAAGTTTTAAAAGGTCTATCTGAATCTCTAAAAAGAATTGATGAAAATGTGTCTTGTAGTTTAAGAATCTAATTTAAGGTGGTCTGTGTCATGGAGTATGTAACTAAACCTTTCATTTATGCAATACAGTAATATTTAAAAATGAAAAGATATGGAAAAACATAATCTCATGTATAAAACACAGAGGTGATCATCCTCAGGACAGTTACTGTGTGCCCGTTTTCTTTACTAATAAGTAGAATGAAAACATGATTCAAAATATAACAAAATGGAGATAGGTTAGAAGGGCACATGGGCTTCTAAACTCTCTAATAGGGTGACTTTATGAGGAGTAGAATTACCAAAAGAAGCTGTGCGACTGCTTCCACTAGAAATGCTTTTCAACCATTTAGACACGAAACTGTGTAGCGGTAGGAGTAAATCAGTTGGCTGCCCCCAAACTTTCTAGTTGGGAAGGCTTCCAAGTCTTAGCAAAAGAGTTCAGTCACCCTTGGGTGCCTGAGAGCCCTCAGCTGCTGCTGCCTTGGGTAGCAAGCATCTGTCACTTGAAGGAGTGATGTAGTGCCATCAAATAGCCCAGTGATTAATCAAGAAAACAAGTGAGCAGTTGACATCAGAGAGGGAAAAAATAACCAAGGAGATGCTGTGGGGGCAAAATCAGCACCAAGCGCTTTCAGGGATATTTACCAATCGCAACCCACTGCAAGAAAACATTCACTGCTCCATAGCAAAATTACTATTTCTCATGCTCAGGAAGTCACTCTCTTAAATTATTAAGGGAATTAACAAGTAGTTTAAACTCACACACTTCTTACCAGAGCCATCAGCTTATTCTGGAAGTCAGTAGAACACTTCATTCAGAAAAGACTTGATGTAAAGGCTCAGTAAAAAAGTACACGCAAAAAGCTGCTGGGACAGAGGCGAGGTCTGAAGTTACTTCATCTGTCTAGTGCTTCTCTTCCTGGGTATCCCCCAAAGGGGCCTCAGAGCAGCGTTAAACTCTTGGACCAAGAAAAGAGTATTCCGAGTCTCACTGGGCAGCAGAATCAACTGAGAAGGGCCCATAGATAGGATCATATTTGAGGGTATTCTCTCATCTCCTTTGATTGAAAATCTTTAGGGCAAGGCCTTAGGGATTGGTGTTTTCAAAGACCTCAGTTGGTGAGTCTTCTGTATCTATCCTGGCACAGATTGAAGGACTCAGGTTGGGTTTCCCGTGGATCCCTGCACTTGGTGGGCTCCAGTTCTACCTTCAGTCAGATCTGGAAGAGTCTCTCAGTATCAACACAGAGATGTAATGTAAGAATGCTGATGAGAGAGGGGCTGGCAGAGAGACAATAGAGCAGGCTTCCTTGGAGAGCTGGGATTTAGGTGGAAACAGAGGACAGGAAGTATAATTCAGTTCATTTGGGTTTCGCCATTAAACATCCAATCCGACATCTGCATGCAGAAGTTGCTCAATACACAGAAGTTATTTTTATCACGTCTACCTTCTATCACCATTTGGTATTCCCCTGCTTTATTACTCTTCAGTCCTTCTCACCACTGGACATGGCATGGCCTAGTTGTTTACTGTCGTCCCTCTGCCATATGATAAACTCTTGTGTTTATTGTGTAGGTTGTGACCTACACTGGGGCTGTCTTGTGGATAGCGGACACTTAGTAAATACCTGCTGATTAAGTGTGTGAGTACATGATCAGTCTGGGTGTGGGTATGGGGATTGCAAGAGGCCAAGCTGGCTGACTACTCCAGGCTCAGAGGGACCTTGGAGAAGCTGGGTAGACAAGGCGGATTCCAGAGATCTTGCAAAGAAATCTGAACACCATGACAGAGCAGCTAGTTTTTCTTCAGTAGAGAGTGAGGAGTAAATACCACGTGTCTGTTCTGGAAAAAGAAAAGATCAAGTTTGGTTTGAAAAAGATTAAATTGGCAGCAGAGTTCCAAAGAATTAGAAAAGGATAAAAACTGGGAGGCCATTCAGGGATTCTCTTGTTGTCCAGAGGAAGACAGTATGAACTAGAAATGGGGGTGATTCACGGACTTGGAAGACAGACATCAGGAGGAGGCTGTGGCAGAGGGTGAAGGGGAGGAAAAATTCTGAAGGGAGCCATCTTGTCTGTTAACAAAACACTGTTAACCCATTGGCAACTCAAGGAAACCTTTGGGGACAGACCAGATGTTCATGATCTAGGGTTTAGGGGAGGTGGAAAGGACACTTCTCTGGCACAACATATGACGAATGAGTCTCGAGGTGTGTACTTGTTCTAGGACACTCATAAGCTTCACAGACAGCAAAAGAAAGCAAAGCTGATACAGCTGAGTCCTGGAGAATTGTTCCTACTTCTGTCTACTTGTGACATTCTGCGTCCTTCCTGCTGCCCAAACCAGCGTTTTCCACCCACCTCCAGGCCTGGCCTACCCTCTGTGCTCCCCTCCTGGCATTGCTCGGGGTTCCCTCTGCTGTGTGTTTTTTTTTTTTTTTAATAGTTAACTGTGTGACTCCTATGGCACCCCCCCACACACACACACCGCAAGTGACTGTAACCTAGGGGCAGGGCCCTGTGCAGATGCTCACAGAATGCGCTGAGAAATGAGCATTAAAGGCAGTTGGAGCCTTCTGGAAAAAGAGTAGAATAGCATGGAGTTGGATAAGAAGCATGATCTGCGCCCTGGGGACGCTGGAGCAGGGGCCAACACATTCTGCAAAGCGTGTTCGTTCATTCAGTAAACACACACAGTCACCTTCCAAGGACCAGGAACTGTCCGGGGCAGGGAGCATTCTTGAGCATACAAAACAGACAAGAGCAGAGACCGTGTTTTAATTAAGAGGAAACCACAACAAATAAAACTTAGTATTAAGTACCACCCCAAGCATAAGGTGAAGTGGTAGGAGAGGAGTTACACTAAACAGGGGACTCAGGACACTCTCGTCCCTGACGACACAGAAGGCAGATATGACTGAAATTCATTCAGTCCTGGTAGGGCTGAAAGAACCCTCAACCCACTCCTTGGTTGGGCCCCCTAAACCACAGCCTGGGGAGATGGGACGGGCCGGTGCGGTTCTCCGAGCGCACCACGAGAGGGAGCCCGGAACCCTCCTAGCGCCGTCGCAGTCTTCCTGCACAGCCTAGCAAGCAAAAGTTTTTCTTAAACTAACAATGCCAGTGTAAGGAGGTGCTCGCGCCTGATTGGACGGCAGAATTTTGCAGGTTTGATTCCTTGATTGGACAGGAGGTGTTAGGGGTGGGGAGAGAGCTGATGGTGGGGGATCCCGCTCCATCCCCCATCAGTCTGGCCGGCTCCATCCTCCCGTAGGCTCCGCTGTAGCTTGCAATGTGACACCAGGACGCACACGCTCTTGCGCGCTCTCCCAGGCTCGCTCTCCCTCGCCCTCGCTCTCACACACGCACGCACACACCCACCTCTCCCATAAACACACACACACACATGCACACCCACATCCCCGCGCGCCCGCACCGCCCCACGCACGCACACTCCCGCCCACGCCCACGCAGCGCTCCGGGAAGTCCAGTCCCAGCCAGAGCGCGAAAGGATACGGAGAAGCCACCCGCGGGGAGCGCAGCGGCGCCCCGGGACGCGGCGCCCTCCCTGCCCGGCCGCCTCGGCTCGGGCTCGGCCTGGGGGCCGCCGGCCGGCGATGGCCCTGGATTGCCTGCTGCTGCTCCTCCTGGCATCCGCGGTGGCCGCGATGGAAGGTAACGTACCCTTCGCGGAGCAAGTTAGCGGCTGGTGGCTGCTGCCTCGGGGTCATCGCGCTCCGCGGCTCGCGGGGCTTCTCTTGCTGCTTTGCTTTGCCAGTAGCTCAGAAACCTGCGGATACGGCTGTCCAGGAGTCTCGGCCGGGGCCGAGCTCGAGGCTGGGGCGGCACCCGCTGGCGCGTCCACAGCCGGCCCTCGGCGCCCGCAACTGGCTCGAGGAGTCCCCGGGCTGCGCGCCTCGGCGCGCCTTGGCACCCCGCATGCCCGGCTCTCCGACTCCCAGAGCGCGGGTCCCGCTGCATTGCGGTGCAAGCTCCGTAGCTCCGGGCGGAGCTGGGCTTTGGGGAAGAAGGGGCGCCTCGGGCCAGCAGGCTCCTGGAGTACGGTCGCCCCTACCTCGCTTTCCTATCCCGGGCATCGATGCGCTTCAGAGCGGCCGCGCGCCACCTTCCTTTCCCCATCTCACTGTTCAGGGCTCCTGGACGCTGGGCTCGGCAGGCAAGCGCCGGAGAGGCTCTGCCGGGGTACCCCGCGAGTGGCCGCCGAAGCAGAGGAGCCCAGTAGTTTATGGGTTACACCCCGGGGCAGTAGTCTGGTGGTCTGGCATCCTCCGGGGATGCATCTTTACGGGGTCAGTCGGGACGAGGTGGACGTCTTTTTCGCATTGAATCAAGGATGAACTGGCGTGAGCGCTGGTCCGGTTAAACTCGCCCGACCTACCCACCGTCCTGGAGAGAGGACTGGGCGCTGGGAGCCGACGGGCAGCAACACTGTCTCTGCCAGCTCAACGTGGGCTTTGCCTCTAGCTAGTGGCCTGAAAAACGCGCTCCGCGGACACCCGCCTGGCGCTCCGGGGAGCCTGGGCGCCCGCCGCGCCCGCGAATCCCGGTGGGAATTCCCTGCCCAGCTCCCCGCCTTCCCTCCTCCCCCTCCCCCGTTCTCGCGGCTGAGTGGTGGCCGCAGCTCCGCGGGAGAGGAGTTTGAGTGGCGGGGAAGGCAGCCTCTCGGTGGGTGACGCGCCGCAGCAGCCCGCCTTGTGTGCCGGCTTCTGGACCTCCGGCGGGGGGACTGACTCGCGGGAGACCCCGCGCGAAAGGGGCGCAGCTCTGGCTTTCTCTGTGCCGCGTTCTCCTTTGGGAACTCGCTTCACCGGGATGTCCCTTCCCAAGAAAACTGTGACTCGATGCCCACTGGAAACTCCCTCTACTATGGTGCAGCGCCCCCCGACTCGTCGGAAAGCACTCCCCTTCGCAAAGCGAAACCGGGGCCTAGAGGTGCAGCTAAGATGCCCTGGCCTTTGGGAGCGACCACCACTTCTTCGCTTGCTGGTTCTGGTGGCGACTAGGGCGCGCGGGCGATCCGTGCCTAGAAAGCTCTCTCTTGCTTTTCGCAAGGTGGGTTTTTGTCTGTGCCCCGCGCTGCTGCCCTGTCAGAATGCTGGTCTTAGTGGGCAGGGGGCTGCTTTTTGGAACATGCAGGGCACTGGAGACACAAAGAGTATGGTCAGCGGCCCCTGCGAGGTGAGCGAGCTCGGGTTTGACTTAGTAACACGTGCGGAAGCAGTGGAAATAGAAGAGAAAGCAAAGAGCTGTGTACCCTCAATCGGCGACAAAGCCTCGCGAGCCGGCCTGCAGCCGGGGAGCATGGCACGCTGCACTTTGGAGCGGCTGGGGCGGAGGCCCTCGGGTCGAGGCTGGGTGGACCCGCCGGTGTGAGAGAGCAGATGCTGTCATACATGCGCCCTCCTTTATCCTTTGGGACTCAGTGCCTGAACCGGGCCCTCAGGCAAGCGAAATGCGTGGTTTAAAGAACCAAAGCCTGGGAATAAACCAAGCATAGGACCCAGTTTCCTCGCCAGCACCCCTTCCCCCCTTTCTGGCCAGGGTGCTGCTTGACTGAAGTCGCTCCTGGGTACCATTGTGCCAGCGCCCAGCCTGGTGAACGGGGCAGTGTCACCCGGGGTCTGTTGGTGCTGCCCACCGTGGAGCTGTGGCTCTTTGCCCCGTGCATCGGGGAAACTTTGCCTGGCAGGAAGGAGCTTTAGTCTGCGGGCTGAAAATCTTTCCAGCAAGGGTTAAAAGAAATACCACATTCAGCAGAATATTAAAGCGGCCCCTCCATCCCTGCTCAGCGCTCAGGGAGAGCGCACACCGTTTACTCCCTCCTTTCCTCGAATGAACACAGGCAGGTTCATTTTCTACTCTCCACACACCGAGCCACCTTCCCCCCTGCCTGGCTGGGCTGAGGCCAGCGTCATTTGGTTTGTGATGAGTGAGGAATAATTATCAGAAAAGTGAATCAATGAGCTGCCTGCATAGATATCAGGGCCCTCCCAAACTCTGCTGTGGGTGTCTCTCTTGGATGATTTCAGCCAATTCCCTGGGCCCTCTGGGGGATCTCATCACCTAGGGCAAACAGCTGTGAGACCTGGCAGATGTCAGCTCTGGCCAGAGCAGGGACAAAGGACCGGTGGCAGTCAGGAGTCTGGGGGGGAGCTGTGGCCAGAGGAAGACAAGGCCTTATGTGACCTATGCCTGAGGAAGGAAGAAGAAAGGAAGGAAGGAAAGGGAAGGGAAGGGAAGAGAAGAGAAGGGAACGGAAGAGAAAGGGAAGGGAAAAGAAGGAGGGTGGGAGAAAAGAAGGACGGGAAAGAAGAAGAAAGGGAGGGAAAGCAGGGGAAAGGTGGGTCCAGAGCTCCACACCCTCCTAAACCTAGGGGAGGAAAGAGGGCAGGGCTTGTGGGCAGCCTGAGAGGTGGGGGTGAGGGGACTGTAGTTTGCAGGGCATCAGGCTGGAAGCTGATTGGCCCCAGGTGGTTGAGGGCAGACGGGGCTGGAAGAGAGCTCCCCTTCCTTCTTTCCCCCCACCCTCCTCCATTTGTAACTCTTCTGCTTTGTGAGGAGAGAGATAGCACTGCAGGCGAGAGGTTTTAGGGGGCTTTTGAGTTTACTTTCAGAGGGGGGCAAGACAGGCTGTAGAGGCAAGGACATGACATGCTCTGGCCTTCTGGACCCAAAGCCAAACCTCTTTCCTCTGCCTTCGGACAAACAACTGCTTCTTTAAGCCACTGTCTTTTTATACCAGGTCTGAGCAAGTCCAGAGAAGGGGATGCAGGTGTTCATTCACGATGCAAAGGCAAATGCTTAATTCTTTGTGCTACCTCTTGGTTTGTACCTTAGGATAGGATCTGGAGACTCGGGATTGTACATGCTGGGTTTGCAGCAGAGACCCACCCACAGAGTGGGGCATCCCTGGACCAAGCATGTTGGCTCTGTGGGGCAGCAATTGCTGAACCGCTCATAGCATCCTGCCAGTGTCCCTCTGTGGCTTAGGGGTGGCCATGGGGTGACCATGCACCTGCAGATAGCCTGACTGTGGGACCCTGGATGATCAGGACATCCACAGGAGGCCTCCTCGCTGGTGTGGCCTAGAGTGAGGTCCTGCAAGCTTGTGGTAGATAACTTGGTGCTTGACAAATGGAGCATGCTCATCAGGGTTCTCGGTGTGATACAGGTGTATAGGACTGAGTTATGGTGGCCCTTTGTGGCACACCTTACCTTGAAATGCTCAAGCACTGAATTTCACTGTACACGTCTTGGACACGAAGTCTCCATTACAGGTGCAGGTGGAAAAACCCAAACTAAGCCCACGTGTTGTAACAGGCTATCAGGCTAGGCAGTGATTTGTTGCTTCTGTATTTTTTGTGAATATTTGTTGTGTGTACTTCTGTTTTGGCTCTCCATAATCATGCTCAAGTCTGTAAGCAGTGGCAGGTACTGAAGAGTTTTGAAAATGTCTGGGAAAGGGAGTTGGGGTGTGACTCAGTGGGGGTGTGACTCAAGGCTCAAGGCTCTAAGGTCACTCCCTGGCCCTGAAAAAAAAAAAGGTTTGGGAAACAA